>JAGVSP010000257.1:0-224149 GCA_022494985.1 Micrasema minimum | reverse complement strand
CATTCGCTTACATGTCCGAACCAACGTAAAAGACCTTTCTTAATTTTGTCGATTTTTTAATAAGTATCTCAGCCTTGAATTCTGTCTCTAATTTCACACATTAGAGGCCACCTATCATACATAGTATTTATACCCACACATTCGCCTGAGAGATCGAATATCAACTGCATTCAATTTACTTTCATCCATTATTTTTGTCCAACTCCTGCTTCGCTTCCATACATACAGGGGTTGGTACCATAGAACTTCCATTATTCACTGCCAATTTAGCATCTTTTGAAAAGCACTTATTTGATACTACCGACTCTAAAAGCCCTAATTTAATCAAATGAGAATATCACGTTACATCCCACACAATCCGCCACATTTCTATCTGAGAAACATGGTTTTCTATCTCTTTCCTATGTCTAGATATAAAAAATTTTAAAACCCAATTTCAATGTAATAGTACCGAAACCAAATCACAATTTTGCTATTTTCCAAAAGATGACTTTTTTGAGTTAGTGTAGTTTGGATTTCATGGTGCGATAAAATACCTTTTTACACGCTCGGATTATGTACATAATAATGTATTGGATCTGTAATTAATATTTGATCAGCTGAGCATACTGTTACATGAGATAAAAATAACATTAAAAGACAGAATCCAGTGTAAAAGCAAATGATGCATTAACTTTTTACATTTTGACAGATCCTGACCTAGATTACTTAAAAATAGAGTCAATGTGTCTAGTTCCGTGAGTATTTGTATAATATTCATTTATCTGCTATCGTCCCATCGTAAATAAATCCCAAGGCGTATTGTACGCGGTAAAGAAGTCTGTAAAATATATACGACAAAGTAATGGAGAAATAGTTTTCTAAAATATCTGGAAAGGTGGGATAACAGTGGTAATAGCGTTGAGTCATTATTTATACCATCAAAACCCCATATGCATTTCGTAGAACGCGCATTCTTCTTTTTTATGCAATTCCCTTTTTACGGCAGACTGTTTTTTTCCAAAAAAAGATAAATTGATTTGTAAAAATATTTGATCACCTACACCTACAGTTGCTTCGAATCCGTTACCTATATCCACATTCTTTTCTAAATCTTCTCGCCTCTGTTGAAACGTCAATTAAGTACTGTAACTGAAGGCAAGCCAGAAGTGAAAACCATTGTTTATCTATAAGGATTTGGACTAATTTAAATAGTTCAAAATTGTATGTAAGTATTTATAAAGTAATGGTAAAAAAAAACATTAATTCTACGCTTATCCATTTTATATTAACAAATAAAAGAGTTTATTTTAAAAAATCACTAAAAAACTAAACAAAAATTACTTATTAAAAACGACGATAGTATTTCGTGATAAGGGTGAAAAAAGGGTTTCTTACTTTTTTCTTAAATATTGATTTCAAAAAATAAAGTGATATTCATGAAATAAAGTATAAACTTAAATACATATAACTATGAAATAGGCTTAATAAATAAGTGGGTATCAGAATTTATTTCATAGCCCTGGCCATGAGAAAAGAATCAAATGATTTAAAAAAGATTAAAAAGATCCTCTCTTCGTAAAGAGGAGTCCGAGAGAACATTATTGTATCATCATCATCTCAGCCCGTTGAGGTCCACTGCTGGACATAGGCCTCCCCCTGCCGTCTCCACTCCTCCGATCCTGCGCCGTCCCCATCCACTGTCTTCCAGCAGACTTCCTGATGTCATTCCACCCATTCTCATCGGTGGACGTCCTTGAGGCCTCTGGTTCCTCGGTCTCCACACCAGAACGCGTTTCGTCCATCTGTCGTCCGTCATTCTGGCTATGTGACCGGCCCATTTCCACTTCAACCAAGCAATTCGCTGCACCACGTCGCAGACCTTTGTCTGGCGTCGGATCCAATCGTTCCTTTTTCGGTCTCTTAATGTTATTCCAAGCATAATCCTCTCCATGCTCCTTCTGTGCAACTTGCAACTTATGGGAGGATTGCTTGGTCAGAGTCATTGTTTCCGCGCCATAAGTAAGGACGGGCAGAATGCATTGGTTGAATACTCGAGTCTTGAGTGAGTTGGGAATGGAGCTTCGGAATGTGGAATTTAGCTTTCCAAAAGCCACCCAAGAGAGATTTATCCTCCTATCCACCTCGCTGGTCTAATTGTCTCTGCCGATGGTGATTTTGTGACCATGATAAACGTCGACTTTTTCCACAGGTAGAATTTTTCCATCCGTGTTGACGTTTGTCATCAATTTCGTCTTGGCTACATTCATCTTGAGTTCAATTTTGTCCAATTACAGATGTACTTGAACATAAAGTAAACAATAAAACGTAATCGTACTGATTCACACTCATTTATTCAATTCGGAAAAGAAATATTTACCATAGGAAACATGAAATGAATATATATTGTACGTGTAATTTAAAAAAAGAAGGAATGGAAAATTTCCAGCGCGAATAATGAAGTTCCGCGTATACTTCATCAAATTAGATTTATTTAAGGGAAAAAAGATTGAAGGGGAAAATGTTAAAGTTCAAAGAGCTCTTTTTTATCAAATCAGGACCAGATACAGACGCGTGAAAGTGTGGTGAATTTCATGCTAGTTAGAATTTTTTAGATTCAGATGGAGAGATGTATTGTGAACCTGTATTTTTTATGAGAGAGAATATCTTGTAATGATAAAATACATTATCAGAACAATAAATAAATAAAAACACTTTCTAAAAATTAATAAACGTAGAAATGAAATAAACGTGAAAATTAATAAACGTAGATAGACCAAATCTATAAACAATATTCTATTTTGGAAATTTATAAAAAAAACAATTAAAACACTTTGAATATAATCTATCAATGAGATACCAAAATAATATTAAAATTTCCAAAATTTCATACAAAAACATTTCGAAAATATTTTCTTATATAAGGGAATCGTGTATTTTAATGAATTGCCCAATGAACTGTCTTTAAGAAATTTAAATTTAAACTAAAAAAACACATTTATTTCAAACAACTATAATCACTATCTTTTGCTTACTTAATTGTTTATTTTGCATATCTAGTACCTACATTTATTTTTTAATTTACTTAACTATGATTACTACTTATATTTTATCTAGTTGTACTACTTATATATTGTAATAATTATTGTTGATATTAAGCTTTGTAAATTCGATAATGTATTAAATAAATAAATATTTTTTTAAAATATGTAAAAAATGTTTTTCTAATAGTAGCTGCTTTAACAGAACTGCAGTCTTTTAATTCTTGGTGTGTTATCGAATATTCATAATATATGTATAAAAAAATACCCAGATAATACAAGTTCTTTAGCTAGGCCACATAACTAACGATAACCGCCAGCGCCTTCTTCACGGGAATCGCCTACGTCAACTCTTAAGAGGATATTGCATTATATCATAGAGAAAAGAGAATCGTGAGTGGGTTAGATAAATTTAGGGTCTTTAGTAACCCCAAATACACGGTTCCGATCTGCAGATGTAATGTTATACACTTCTTATTAACAAGTAATGGAAATGATACAAGTCCCAACTTCTTCTTCTGCTTTCACCACGTTCGCTCCTATGTGGAGCATGTGGACATCACTAGATCCTCCAGGAGACCCTATCACCGGCCAGCTCTCCCGCCTCCTCCCACATCACGCTCGCATCCATGCACTTATACTAAAACTAGGTATTATTGTAAGGTGTCCTTGAATATAAACATTAATTATCACCATAAGAACACTTTTTGCTTAACGCAAAATAGCAAATTTAGGATATCAGGATCCAACTAACACTATTACATAAACAACAATTTACTGAAGTCTCTTGAATGCAATCTTACACATATTTACTCGACTAAAGTTATTCTTTGTCTTAAGTAATCTTCATAATCCATTTACATATTTTTTTAACTATGAAATACCTCACTGGGCAAGTCCCGTGCTGGGCTTGTATTCTGCATGGTTTGACAGGACTTCTGCGCATGCCAATTCAGTACAAATTAATATGCGCAGAAGTCTTGTCAATCCATGCAGAATACGGGCACTGAGTCATTCATTTACAATACTTTTTTTTGGTATTTAGTAATAATTTATCAGGACGTCGAAAGATTCATCTATTTGATAAAATTGCCAAAAAATATAGTTATTCATGTGTAATTGGGTTCTTTCCGATTTTTTATTTCAAAAAAACGATTGAAAAATTACGATATCAAGGGAATTTTTTTTTAAATTTTTACGATGTCATATGAATTTTTTAGCGCGGTTTGAAATAGCGCTTTTTCAAATCGCTCGCAAAATCCTCCATTTAGCGCGCATGCGGTGTGACGTCACAGCAATATAGGCGCTCACTACGGAATGAATTTCACGCCTTCCACGGTAGACGGGTATGACGTCATTAGCCAATAACGGGCGTTAAAACTCACTCGTAATTTCGTGTTTTTAAAACATAAATTTTTAAATGAAAACAAAATTTTTGATCATTGTGTTTTATATTGTTGGAATTGTAAAAATATACTTTAAATATTTATAGCGTTTTCAAGGATATTCATGTTATCTGGAAGAACCCTATAACTGCGATGATTCAATCAGTTTACTGCAGCATCTACACAAAAATTAGTCGAAAGACTAGTCAACATAATACTACATGTGTATTATCTTTGGTCTAATGTACACTGCATTTTGAACACAAAAAGATTTGCCTTTTTCTCTTGAAATTCTTTGTCTGGCTCGCGTTTTGTTCATCTACGTCACTATTGTTCCCATAGCAGTTGCAGCGTTCCATTATGGGAACTTTTGTCTTTATGCGTTTTGATTGGTAAAAACGCCGAGTATCCTGGTTACGTACGTACCTACGTTACGTTTCACTACTATAAAAGTATAAAACAACGATGCTTTTTGATAGACGATCTTCCAAACTTAGATGCAGACGTTTTACTATTCCTTACCAAAAGTACATTTTTTACCTTAAAAAAATACATTTCGAGCTTCGAGCGTATCCAAATACTTGCACAGATGCTGCTATAAGGATTTGTACGCACTCAAAATGTTGTTTATAAATTAACTAGAATCTCAAAGATTTTTTCTTAAATCCTTAGTAACTGACTAATTAACTAACTAACCATCACGACATTTCCCCGTAGAGGTTGGCAGAGAGGATAGAACGCCATACCACTCTGTCCTGACAGACTTCCTTTGCTTCCTCTACATTCGCACATCTTCTCATGCACATACGCCGATTATTCCGACTTTTAACATGACCACTTTCAAGTACTTGACGTACTTGGTCAAGCCATGTCTTTCTCGGCCTTCCGCGGCTTCTACATCCAGGCACACTTGCATTTAAACTTCTTTTAGCCGTTCTTTCATCACTCATTCGCTCCACATGACCAAACCATCGTAAAAGCCCTTTCTTAATTTTGTCGATAATGCTTATCTCAGCCTTGCACTCTGCTCTAATTTCGACATTTGTACACCTATCTTGCTTAGTATTTTCCTTAATAGATGGTTGAGAGAACTACCATGTGAAGCAACGCACCGATTCACTGTAAATATACAAATGACAAAATATTGAAGATAATATATAGATGTCAGATGTTAGGCGGAATGGGGAATGTTGTAATACATCGTCAAGTAGGCATTTAACTCAGCTCATTCAGGTTATTACTTTTCTTTTGATTTATTTAAGAAAAACGAACGAGGAAAGAAATGGGAGAATCTTTCCCGAGTTTATGGAAATATAATATAAATTAGAGCAGAATGCAAGGCTGAGATAAGCATTATCGACAAAATTAAGAAAGGTCTTTTACGTTGGTTCGGTCATGTAGAGCGAATGGATGATGAAAGAACGGCTAAAAAAAATATATGATGCGACTGTGCCTGGATGTAGAAGTCGAGGAAGGCCGAGAAAGACATGGCATGATCAAGTAAAACAAGTGCTTGAAAGTGGGCATGTAAGAAGTCGGAATAATCGACGTGCGTGCATGAGGAGATGTTATGAATGTGGAGGAAGCAAGAGAAGTGTGCCAGGACAGAGTGGTGTGGCGTTCTATCCTCTCTGCCTACCCCTTCGGGGAAATGGCGTGATGGTTAGTTAGTTAGTTAGTTAATATGTAGTAATTTTCTACGCGTGCGTGGGACACAATTTCGTTTGACTTTGACCGAGACAATTGTCTATGTAAAAATTATTATATGCAAATTGATGCAGTTTTACGGATTTATAATGGATAATGATGGCTGCGTCGCTGTCGACGTGCGTGCATGAGAAGATGTATGAATGTGGAGGAAGCAAGAGAAGTGTGGTGTGGGTTCTATCCTCTCTGCCTACCCCTTCGGGGAAATGGCGTGATGGTTAGTTAGTTAGTTAGTTAATATGTAGTAATTTTCTACGCGTGCGTGGGACACAATTTCGTTTGACTTTGACCGAGACAATTGTCTATGTAAAAATTATTATATGCAAATTGATGCAGTTTTACGGATTTATAATGGATAATGATGGCTGCGTCGCTGTCGACGTGCGTGCATGAGAAGATGTATGAATGTGGAGGAAGCAAGAGAAGTGTGGTGTGGGTTCTATCCTCTCTGCCTACCCCTTCGGAGAAATGGCGTGATGGTTAGTTAGTTAGTTAGTTAATATGTAGTAATTTTCTACGCGTGCGTGGGACACAATTTCGTTTGACTTTGACCGAGACAATTGTCTATGTAAAAATTATTATATGCAAATTGATGCAGTTTTACGGATTTATAATGGATAATGATGGCTGCGTCGCTGTCGACGTGCGTGCATGAGAAGATGTATGAATGTGGAGGAAGCAAGAGAAGTGTGGTGTGGGTTCTAAATCCTCTCTGCCTACCCCCTTCGGAGAAATGGCGTGATGGTTAGTTAGTTTAGTTAGTTAATATGTAGTAATTTTCTACGCGTGCGTGGGACACAATTTCGTTTGACTTTGACCGAGACAATTGTCTATGTAAAAATTATTATATGCAAATTGATGCAGTTTTACGGATTTATAATGGATAATGATGGCTGCGTCGCTGTCGACGTGCGTGCATGAGAAGATGTATGAATGTGGAGGAAGCAAGAGAAGTGTGGTGTGGGTTCTATCCTCTCTGCCTACCCTTCGGGGAAATGGCGTGATGGTTAGTTAGTTAGTTAGTTAATATGTAGTAATTTTCTACGCGTGCGTGGGACACAATTTCGTTTGACTTTGACCGAGACAATTGTCTATGTAAAAATTATTATATGCAAATTGATGCAGTTTTACGGATTTATAATGATAATGATGGCTGCGTCGCTGTCGACGTGCGTGCATGAGAAGATGTATGAATGTGGAGGAAGCAAGAGAAGTGTGGTGTGGGTTCTATCCTCTCTGCCTACCCCTTCGAGGAAATGGCGTGATGGTTGGTTAGTTAGTTAGTTATGTTGGCTAGAAAAAACGCATGTTTTAGGCGTTTATCACTGGCCACTTCTTTGTGAAGATAGAACCACTTTAGTTGAAAATATTCTTCTTCCTCGCACGGAAGACCTTTACAAACTTTAATAACAAGTACTTACATTACTGCTGAAATAATGGACAGATAAAAAAGCACCTACAAACCACACGCAATAATTAGAAATGTAAAATAGCAAGAATCTTGTAAAAAAATAATCTAAAATAATAACTTAAAGAAATATCTTCCATATTGTTGATTGTATCTTATTTATTTGGGATGACTGAAATACATGATATAATAACATAGACAAAACAGTAAAAATATAAAATCAATGACAAACAGACAGAATTCATTATTTATTTATTTATCGTTTCATTACATTAATATTTTTTGCAGTTAGGAATGTTTATATTTCAGTTCTTTAGGTCTAACCCCGCGTTGAACGGAAATAGTACATGTATTTGAAAATTTTTTAGCATATTAATAATTAAACAATAACAATAGTAATAAAACTAAATTAAATTAATTCAATGACAGGGAAACAAATATAATAAAAAAATAATAATTATAAAAACAATAAACTGAACAAAAGTAAACAATATACATAAAAATACATAAACATAAGTAAATTTTATTATTTTTTTTATTATTTATTTAAAACATATTACAAAGTACAAATTAAAAATACTAAATTTGTCCTCACTGGGGTAACCCGTGCCGAGGACTAACTTTACAATTTTTATTATTTTTTAATTACTAACATACAATGGATCCATACATTTTTAAATGATTGTAAAAATTAAAATTATGAAAAAAGACTATCTATTTGGTTGAATAATTTTGCTTATCTCTATTCTACCCACCTCCACTATCCAATTTGACACAGCTTTTTTGAAAACAAGTTCCTGTTTTATTGTTCTGATGGCCAAAGGGAGCATGTTGTAGAGCTTGACAGCATAATACACATAATCCCTCTGACCAAAAGTAGTGTGTGTCTTTGCTGCTTCAATATTTTCTGTGTTCTGGATCGTGTGGCTCTTGGGGAGGAGTTTACAGGTTCAATTTCAGGGTACATACATTAAAATTTTCCTATAAAATGCTTCTCTTAATCAAGATTGTACTTTAAATAGATCTGCCACCTCTTCCTACTCCCATGCATCAGCCAATCGTGTATATTTCTCTTAAATGTATTTAAATTTTTGGATGTCTTTATGTTTATTGGCAATATATAAATAAAAAATAATTATATAAATAAAAGAAAAACAAGTAAAGTTATGAAAGATGTGAGAGGGTAATTGTGTTATGTGTGAAAGTGTGTGCGAGATGTGTTAGAAAGAGAGGGTGTATGGAGAATTTGGTACCGGAATCAATCTTGTTTCTTTTCGACTGAAATGAGGTGTCAAATGTACAAAGATCTAATAGAAGAGATACCGACCGCCTACGATTTATATTAGTGAGATTAATCCATTAGCGACGAAGAACATTGCTATGAGTGTGGATTTATTATGAATTTTGTGTGTAGGACAGCGGACGGCGTTTACATGTAACGAGTGATAAGTTTGGTGGGCGGACGTCAAGTCAAGTACCAAGTCGCGTATTTACAGTTTGTGAATGAAATCTGAAACGGGCGCCGGAAGTGAAGCGAGAACGGAATTATTATTATTGTTTTTAGTGCTGTCGGGCGCTACAACAGTCCAAGGACGACTCGCACCAATGGCATTGCCACCAGTCCTGCTGAATCTAGCTTTTCAAATTCTCGTGCAGTTGACTGAAGTTGGAGTGTAGTAGGTTACCTGTCACTTCGTATTACATCATACAACGCTGCCTGTACTTCGGTAAACTTTCCGAATTTGGCGAGGAACGTCGAAAGAGTGTACACCTCACATTATACGCACCCGTTCGTCACAGTGCAAAAGAATTTTTTTGAAGTTATACTTCTTTGCGCCCGTTAGACACTTTGGGGTGGGATGTTGGTCGAGAAACCGCGTCACGCTGATTTTTAAGAGAAAATGGCGCTTAAGAGAAAATGGCGCCACAGTCACTGATGCTTGTATTGGTCTGACTTTGACAGTTGTCATTTCTTTTGTTTATTACTTCTTACGCGTCATTTTAGCGAATTATCTTTTTAGAAAATACGCAATTGCAATGGCTTCGGTTTTTCTCCATGAATTAAAGATGAAAGAATGATTATAGAAGAAATAACTGATAATGATAATATAGGTGTATAATATAATAATGAAGTCACGTATAATATATTGAATATAAATATATTGTTTTTTTTTACCGTGTCCTTTTATTCACCTTTTTCTTATGTTTTTTTGTATTGTTTTAAGCTTTAATTTAATTAAGTATTAATTTGTATTTTTGTTTTATATATTTATGAACATTAATAAAGAAAAAAAAAAAGAGTTTCGATATGGAGACACTGAGGGATCTCGTAAGGGTGGCGGCATCGTGATTTTTTTTTGACTTGATCGATGCTGTCGCCCTCTTGACTTAACTTCACTTGGAAACTTTGTCCCTGCAATTTTCTTATGCAGCAAAAATTTAAAGTCCTGCATAAAATAGCGTGACTGACAGAGAGTCCCCAAGGACTCTATAACAGTCGCGGGTGGAGGTGGGATCGATCCCTCAGTACAAAAGAAAAGTATAGCTATTGGGTCAGATCTGCCGTGTCAATAACATTTTTTTTAAACAATCCACATAAGGAGTTAGAGTCCATCCATGTATAGAGTTCAACTACAAAAACCCGCCACTTGTCAGGAGTGGTTCGCGATTGGAACGGCAAGGTTTGGTGTGTATAAAACTGCCTTAATGTATTGTGTATGCCGTACCTAATTTAATTACCAAATTTTTGACCAATCATCAAAAGGGGTGCTTTATATACAGGGTTATTTTTTAGTCAGTTAACAAAAAAAACCCTGAATTCAGTATCGTTAATAGAACCCATTTCAATAAAAAAACATGTCCTTTCTCAAATAAAAAAAAAGAAAAGCGCACCCAAATAATTCCTTAGAAATAGTAAAGACTTGGTCACCGTCCGCCCGGTACTGCGCGAGCCGCGAACGCAACCCCCCCGCGCGCACTTCCCCGTCGCACTTACCCTTACGTGCCGCGCATGAACAACAGCTGTGAATAGGATGTACGTAATTTGTAAAAATTATAGGAATAAAAATAATAAATCGTAAAAATAAAAAGTACATGTTTTTTTATTGAAATGGGTTCTATTAACGATACTGAATTCAGGGTTTTTTTTTTGTTAACTGACTAAAAAATTACCCTGTATAGAATTCATTAAAAACACAAACCCGTCCCTTACTAAGAGAATTCTAGATTTTTTCTTAAGGGTACGGTGTTTGTGAAAAGGCTGTGATGTAATATTTTATGTACTAGTAGGTTCGCGTGCGCAGTGGCGTATCTCGTAAAATAAACAGGGGCGCACTACATACGCGAGCGGAATATAGTATCCGCTATTCGCCGATTCAGCGGTAGTGCGATATCCGCCAGTCGGATGTACTCGTGTGTATTCGGGGAGGAAGGAATATTGGCAAATAGACGGGCCCGGGTGACAAACGGCTGACAGGTGTCTTCTCACATCACCACTCAAACACGACAGGGCTGGATTAGGGATAAGCAATTTAAAAAAAAACATTTTAAATTCATTTATAGACAGCCAATTTGATTTTGCATTTTCAAATTTAAACTATGTAAAATCGTTAAAAATTGCATAGCTGATATGGCACCAGTTGCTCGATCACAGATCACTATCGACGCGGTAATAAGCGACGTGATAACGATTTCTTACCATGGATGTTTAACGTTTTCGCGATCACAATGGAACACGCGTTAAACGAGTTATCGATCGGAACGCGGAACGAGCGCATCAAGTCGCGAGCAATTTCCCGAGATTGAATAACGTACGAAATTCAACTTCGCTCATTTCAAGAGGATTGGTTGAATCTCGCACATATCTTCTTTTAAATATTTCTCGAGTGCCGTATTGCATTTAGCCGGCGATCGGCAAGCCAAATATTGAGAAAAGCAGTCGACATAATAAAACAATCCGACACGCGCGTTGACTTTCTTGATTTGACGTTTGACGTTTAGCCACGATATGTATTGTACCTTTCATCTATGGTAACGCGACCGTGGTATGAACGTGGTAAGAACGTATGTTCATTGTGATCGGTCAAATGGTTAGCGTTAGCACGTGGTTAGCACGTTTTTAACTACGTCGATAGTTGTCTGTGATTGAGCTCCTGGACTAGATATCTGCGGAAACAATAGAACTGAAATAAAGGTACTAATTCAAACGTCAAATTTTACTTTATAAAAATGAATAAAAAATAAACAAATGCGCGTTTTGCACATTTGTGATATTTGAGGCATAATTTCACGCCACCACTATCAAAATTGACACTTTGCTTAGTTCCTGTAAGACAGTACTCAGCCATAGTTACTTGATGCCTATAAATTAATCAAAATAAAAACATCAATAGTATTTCCGTGGCGTATACAAATCAATCACCATTTTTAAAAGTGTGGGTGGAAAAGTTATCCAATTTACCAACACCCACTATGTTATAGCGCATGCACAATCACATACATGTATATTGCACCATGAATACTAAACTGCATTAACTCAAAAAAGACAACTTTGGGAAATCGCAAAAATGCGCAGGTACGCAATGATTTAGTACTGTTTCATTGAAACTGGATTTTTTCAAATTTAATATCTTGACATAGGAAAGAGATACAAGAATTATTTTTTTTTCTTTAACGATACAGAAATGTGGCGGTCGGTGTGGGTTGGAATCCGAGGGGTTATTTTAATAAATTACTCATTAAGTAATAATTGTTGCGAAGTTAATTATTCCGATATAAACTTATGGGTGTTCAATACGAGGGATATTTTTTAAAAATATCTGCAGAACTTTAAAACAATCACGTTTTTGAAGATAAATAAGAAATAAACAGTTAAGAATGTATTATTTAGTTTCGTGTGTCTAGGATATTCTCGTGAGAAAAAACGTCGCGCGTGCCGTTTAACGCTATAAGAGTAAATACATCTCTTTCTGTCATATGACTTTGCCTATGTCTACTATATTGTTTTCTCTTTCTGGGACAATGTCTCACATTTGACTGTTTTGGACCGTTTTAGAGTTTAAAGTATTTCTCTCTTCTTCTTTTATATGAAATTAGAACGAGACAGAGTATTTGCGACGGGTCAATCGGCTGAATGTCCATGTACGTCCGTTTGCAGGATGCCAGGCGCTTAGCGCGAATCTCGAGTGTCCAAAATAAAATTTCTGTTTCTGTTATAATTATTTAGTTTAAACTACTTTATTAACAGTATTTTGATTTAGGAGGTCATTGACCGAATGTCCATACAGGACATCCGCCGCTGGTTGTTACGTGGTATTCTCAGTTAATTTTCAGACTAATTAAGATTTGGTGCAGTACAGTATTCGTAGTGCGATATATTGGTACAAGGGAGATCAAAAGCACATAACATAGATGCAATATGCGCAATGATAAGCTTCGAGTGCCTCTCTGGTGGGACGGTGGAACACATCTCGTGGGGAGAGGAATGAAGAATGGAGGAAGGAAGTGAGATGGGACCGGGAAGATGAAAGAGGAACATGTGGGACACATCCGACTTGCCTAGACTCTTAAAAAATATATATTACTAGCACGCCTACACACATAAATACAAGTACTTAATAATGTACCTACGGTCTTGTTGCGAGTGAGAAGTTGAAATTTACTTAGAAATTTTTTTAAATACGTAAATATATTTCGAGTATTTCGAATTTTTTGCAGACGAATAATACTATTACTGATTTCTCTTGTCCGCACGTAAATTTTTTTTTTCTATTTATTTATTTAATACATTATCGAATTTATAAAGCTTAAAAACATAATAATTATACAAAATAATCATAACGCTATACCTCACCAATAAAAAAAACAAGCTCATGTGCTTGGTGAGAGGTTACGCTAAAAATACATAATATAAGTAGTAATAATAGTAAGGTAAATATAGGTAGTATAAGGTATAATAGTAAGTAGTAAATATAAGTAGTACAACAAGGTAAAATACAAGTAGTAATCATAGTCAGGTAAATTAAAAAAATAAATCTAGGTACTAGATAAGCAAAATAAACAATTAAGTAAGCAAAAGATAGTGGTTATAGTTGTTTGAAATAAATTTTTATTTTCAGTTTAAATTTAAATTTCTTAATTTATTTAAAATTATATGCCTAAAAACATACATTACACGTGACCTTTTTCGTAAATTTTAGGGATTATTGAATAGAAAACCAGAAAACAGGACATAGACACTCATCGACCATCTCCTTAAGCATATGAAAGGAGATAGTCGACGAAATGTCTATGTACATTTAAAAAATAGCAACTTTTTGCACATAGGCCGTCTTCAGCTAGTGGATTGCTCTATTAACGTGCAAATTCCGACTTGCATTGGTACAATGGTGCATAGGGTGTTGCATTGGTACACCAAGCGCAGTGAATCTCGATAATTTGTTACATGGAGACCGATGATCAGTCTTACGTTTCAGCGCCAGCCCAAGACGATTTGGTATTTTATAAAGCGCTACGAGTGGTTTCTTGACTTTTTATCTGTAATTTCCAGTGGCGTACCTACCTAGCGGTACCCTGACCTCGCTTGGGACCGTTGCTTTTCCACCGATTCTATCTACTTCTCGTCACTCCTTTCTCGGACACTGGTTTTTACGTTTATTCTCAATTTTTAACAACGCTACACATACTGTACATATTATATTATTTTGTATACGAGAATTTAAAAACTAGGCGTTAGGGGGCTACTAGGTCCACCCTTTGTTAATTGTAAAATGTAGTAAGCGCCCGGATGAGCGCTCGTTAAAACACGACCAAAATCCGATCGAACGTCGCGCCGTTTGATTTCATTATTATTTGCATCGCGTACATCGCGTGCATCGCGTACACGATAATCTTTTTCAAATTTAATATAGTAAAATCTACGGAATTTAATATAATCAAAAATCTACTAATGTTTTACAAATTTTAATCAGATAATGCACTAGATATATACGTATTCTTTAATACATTTTTAAAAAAAAATCTTATATGTACTGTTTTTGTGTTATGCATCAAATGTTATTAAAAACAGGGGGTTTCTTTAAATTGATTGTGATTCAACGAAATATTTAAATAAAAATTTAGTCCAATAATTCACTAGAAAAAGAATTAATAATTACGTCATATTTTTTTCATTTTTTATTTAATGAACCATGAAGTACAAGGGAATTTTGCCCTGACGTACATGAATGTATGGGGGACCCCGTAAGGGGCCTTAATAAGAACATTATTGAGATATTGACATGATTTAAATTTTTTTTTATTTATTTAAAACTTCATGTACAAGTACATAGCAAAAGTACAAGGGCGGGCTTATTGCTTTTTAAGCAATATCTTCCAACCATCAGTTTTTGGATGATAATTTTTATTGTACCGAGTATTGGTGGAAAGACACAGCTTTAAAATTACATAGCATTACTAACAATATAATTACTAAAATATGACTGGGGAAATGGAAAAGAGGAAGGAAGGAAAGGGATAGGGAAGAGGATATATATATGCATACATACGTATACAAATAGGCCTCCATTCGTTTTAATGTGATTTTTGAAATGTTGTAATTTAAATATTGACTTTAGTTTTACAAATGATGATTAAGACATCGATAAAAATACAAATAAAATTGGAGGCAAATAAGGAATCTTAATCGTTATTTGTAATTATTTTCGGTCTTGTTCATGCGATGTGTCCCGTATTTCGTTCAAATTGCAGGAAAAACTTATGCGAGGAACATATCGCAAAAGTGTAGTGCTTACGCAAAAAAATAAAATCAAAAAATAAGCGGAAATGAGGTAAAAATACTTGGAAACTTTAGTATTACGCGATCGCCAGTAACGGCTCCGGGCGACAGTCTCAATAATTTCGCGAAACGGGTCAACTTGTCTCCTCGTCACCTGGTCTAGCCTGTCCCACTGTCCCACTTCTAGCTCCAGTCATCTCCACCGCCACTCCCCGCCCCTGGCCAAGTTTAGGTTTAGATATTGCACGGGTGGCCAACCAAACGATCGATTTTTATCACAAGATTTAGCTCGATCACAATACCATACTATACTACTGTAATAATAAACGTGATAACGGCAAATTCTTAACCATGGAGAGACATGTTTAACGTTTTCACGATCACTATGGAAAGTGACGCGTTAAAATTTATCGATCGGGAATATTAAACGAGAAACTCGCACAACTAGTCGCGAGCCATTCTAAAGCCCGCTATATATATCTTATTTCGCACAAAGTCTTCCTTGCAGTCTGACGCAAACTGTGCCGTATAAATCGGCAAAACTGGATGAAAAATTTGCTAAAAGATTCAGTCTGACATAATTCCACACATTTTTCCGACACAGTTTCGAGCACATGACGTTTGGCGTTACGCAGTGTGATATAGCGTAGATCGGCTCCGCTCGGTAAATTACAGATAAACTTTGCTCTGTCAGCGATCGCGGTATTGAACGGTATGTCATTGAAATGATCGCTCAAAATATCGTTAGCGTTAGACAGATGATTAGCACGTTTTTAAACTAAAGTTCGAATATTATCTGTGATTTATTGAGTCTACATGAAAATAATTGCTATAAAAATTAAAAACTACTGTATCGTAATTTTCAAATTCACTAGCATCCACAAAATAAGCGCAAAAAAATTCGAAAGATAGCAGAGACATTTATATGTTAACACAGATCGTCCGTAGCAAGCATATTTCAGAGAGAACTGTCGAAAAGGTTTCACATGAGCGCCATTTTTTATTGCGGTGCAGTGGTAAGCAAAAAAAACAACAGTAAACTTTCGGGAAGCGATATAAAGTGGGCTAATACATTTTAATCAAGGGTTTCCCTCTAACAAGTTGAGATTAAGATTGATTTTGAGATAAATCTTAATCTTTCTAGGACTAGGACATAACAAGGAACGGAAGAAAATAGCCTATTATGTAAGATAAACATCATTGTTAGAAAATCACTTTACAGCTAACACAGACCGCAACTTGTCTGTCTAAGAAACGTGTTTCTATCTTTTTCCTATGTCGAGATATTATCAAAGTTTAGAAATAAAATCATATTTATGCGATTTCCCAAAAGTTGACTTTTTTTAGTTAATGCAGTTTAATTATTCAAGGTGCGAAAAATAGATTATTATTACGTAGGGTCTCCTGGAGGGATCTAGTGATGTCCACATGCTCCACATAGGAGTGAACGTGGCGAAATAAGAAGAAGATAAATAGATTATATTTGTTGAACAACATTTTGAATGAATACAAATACTTGTAGACAAATTACTGGATTATACCCATGAACCTTACTTACACCAATAAAAGTAGATCGCCCAAAAAAAATGCTTTAACAATATTCTCAATAGATGTCACTATGGAGAAAGAATATTAAAAATATTCGAAATCTGTCGAAATAACAACTCGCAAGCGGATTGTTCTTTACATCTTAGATATATTCAAGTTTCCAAAATTTGTCATACATGGTTGTCAGATGACAGGCGGAATGGGGAATGTTGTAATTACGTCAAGTGGCCACTTAACCCAGCCAATGACAGGTCATAAGCCCTGTAACGCCTAGATAACCCACATTCGTTTCCAGAGCTTCTCTGTCTCTGTTGAGATATCAATAATATCAGATTATAATGGATTTATAACTCGAAATGTGACGACGATCATCAGAGAAAAGTAATTTTAACTTAAAGTTGATGAGATAGACCTTCCATTACTAAAAAAAATTGTCCTGAATTGATGTTACGCCTTTAATTTTTGAAAAAAAATGGCGCGGTGCCATTTTAAAATGTTTACAGAGAAAGAAGAGCCGGTATTGTTAGGTAATCGGTCGATCGCGCGGACTTAGGAAGTCAAAAGCCATTGATAAAAGTTGGGTACCCCTGGGAAATTGGATCCCGGCCAGGTAAACGTACTTGAGACCGAGTGCCGTAAATAATAAAGACGTGTGTTTCCAATATTTGGACGTGGATGCACTGTTTGATGAATGGTTTACGAAGCAGACGAATTATTATTATGTTGGTTTTGCAGACCACTAAATAGGCTTGAAGTTCACTCTACCACACTGCCTGAAACTCATATACCTACTACTTAGTCGTTAAGTCAATTTCAGCTGGAAAATGAATATGTTACGCGTAAACATTATGAACATAGCGGTGCGCTATCATATATTCAATCAATAGCACTAGATCAAAAAGTCAACTTTTGGGAAATCGCAATAGGGTTGTTCCCGATAGCATGAATATCCTTGAAAACGTTATAAATATATTTTTACAATTCCAACGATATAAAACACAATGATCAAAAATGTTGTTTTCATTTATAAATTTATGTTTTAAAAACACGAAATTACGAGTGACTTTTAACGCCCGTTATTGGTTAATGACGTCATACCCGTCCATTATAAAAGGCGGGAAATTCATTACGAAGTGAGCGCTCATATTGATGTGACGTCACACCGCATGCGCGCCAAATGGAGGATTTTGCGAGCGATTTGAAAAAGCGCTATTTCAAACCGCGCTAGAAAATTCATATGACATCGTAGAAATTTAAAAAAAAATCTTTTGATATTGTTATTTTTTAATCAATTTTTTGAAATAAAAAATAGAAAATCGGAAAGAACCCAATTCATGTCGGAAAGATTAATGTAGGAAAGTGACAGAACTTGATTATTACAGAAATGTGGCGGTCGGTGTGAGCTGTAACCAATAATGTTTATTTTAGATACGCTATTTTCTTCCGTTCCTTGTCATGTCCTAGTCCTAGAAAGATTGAGTCAATTTTGACTGAATCTCAACTTGTTAGAGGGAAACAGAATGATTACAATGTATTACATAGATAGTGGAAGATATAGTTGTCTTTTTTTCACTGCAAAATACAAATGGAAAAATAAAATTTTGACAGCTCTCTTTGAAATAGCTTGTCCAGTGTTAACTTAACAGGTCTATGGCTGTAACGTGGCATTCTCAGTTCATTTTCTACTAATTAGGATTAAATATTCAATTAGTCAATTTTAGTTTCTGTCTTGCGTGTGCGTGCATGAGAAGATGTATGAATGTGGAGAAAGCAAGAGAAGTATGCCAGGACAGAGTGTGTGGCGTTCTATCCTCTCTGCCTACCCCTTCGGGGAAATGGCGTGATGGTTAGTTAGTTAGTTAGTTAGATTCTGCACTTACAAATTTAGTTAAATTTTTAAAACAACTTTTTAAAAGGATTCAACGACACGATTTAAAGAAGTTTAAAACAAAATACACATTAGAAACTGGTGCAAATACTTTAATTTCCATACTCTGTATGAAGTACACGGTGCAAAAAAACAGGTGCAAAATAAAAGACAATACTTTAATATTATGCAGAAACGGCAATTTTATCCGATAATACGTACCAAAGTTTGTGGTTAATGTAATATCATTTTTCATTACTCGGGAAAGAAGAAGCCTTACGAAAGAGATTAAGTTCGTATGGAAATTTGTATGAAAAAATAACTGCAGGAAAAATTTAATTAACTAGGTACAATGTTTCAACACTTTTAACCATGTAAATATACAATACGCGAGATGATGAGAGAATGAAATAAAAAATATTTTTTTAACTACAAATAATGTTTTTAACAACAACATTTTCAGCGAATACAAATACTTGTAGACAAATTACTGGATTATACCCATGCTGGGCTGATATCAGATATTATTGATATCTCAACAGAGACAGAGAAACTCTGGAAACGAATGTGGGTTATCTGGGCGTTTACAGGGCTTATGACCTGTCATTGGCTGGGTTAAGTGGCCACTTGATGTATTACAACATTCCCCATTCCGCCCATCATCTGACAACCATATGATGACAAATTTTTGAATCTTCTAAATATGTTGAGTTTGTACAGAAGAATCCACATGCGAGTTGGTTTTTTGACAGATTTGTAATATTTTTAATATTTTTTCCCTATAGTGAAAATTGTTTGAGAAGATAGTTAAGCATTTTTTTGACAATCTAACTTCATTGGTGCAGGTAAGGTTCATCCGAACTTAATTACTTACTAGAAGACGCCTGAAGATGTCCCTACAGGTCAAAAGCCCTGTAAACGCCTAGATACCCCACATTTTTTTCTAGAGTTTGTCTGTCCCTGTTGAGATATCAATAATAACAAATAATGTTATTTATTTTGCTGGGTGTTATTTTGATTCGGGGTGCTGCGGTACTGGAAACACGCGATAATAAACTAATTGGGATATTTTTAATTTCGAATGGGGCTGACGCGATGCGCAGACTCTCGTAAACAATTCAAAGTGTTTGTCAATTAGAGCTTTGGAAAAAACTCGAGATTGAAGCTAAGCAGACTCGTACGCGTCCGCGACCGTGGTCTATTTTGGGGAATAGAAATTAGTTTAAAGCTACTGAGGCTTTCCACAAAGCACGGGCATTGAGACAGCATCGAAGGGGTTTGAAAACATTTAGATTTTATTGGATGATGACTTTTATGATGATGATGATGATGTTTATCTAGATCACAAAATCACCATCGGCAGAGACAATCAGACCAGCGAGGTGGATAGGAGGATAAATCTCTCTTGGGCGGCTTTTAGAAAGCTAAATTCCATATTCCGAAGCTCCATTCCCAACTCACTCAAGACTCGAGTATTCAACCAATGCATTCTGCCCGTCCTTACTTATAGCGCGGAAACAATGACAATGACCAAGCAATCCTCCCATAAGTTGCAGAGGAGCATGGAGAGGATTATGCTTGGAATAACATTAAGAGACCGATAAAGGAACGATTGCATCCGACGCCAGACAAAGTCTGCGACGTGGTGCAGCGAATTGCTTGGTGAAGTGGAAATGGGCCGGTCACATAGCCAGAATGACGGACGACAGATGGACGAAACGCGTTCTGGAGTGGAGACCGAGGAACCAGAGGCCTCGAGGACGTCCACCGATGAGATGGGTGGACGACATCAGGAAGTCTGCTGGAAGACAGTGGATGGGGACGGCGCAGGATCGGGAGGGGGAGGCTTATGTCCAGCAGTGGACATCAACGGGCTGAGATGATGATGATGACTTTTCACGTCACCACGATGCGCGTCATAATACACGAAACTGGCAAGACTCGCGCAATAATACGAGACGAATGGCAGTGGAAGCGAAAGAGGATGTTAGAGAATATTGCTTTTAAGCAATATCTTCCAACCAACCCTCAGTTACTTAGTGATGATTTTTATTGTACCGAGTATTGGTGGAAAGACACAGCTTTAAAATTACATAGCATTACTTACAAGATTAATATACTTACTAAAATATGACTGGGGAAATGGAAAAGAGGAAGGAAGGAAAGGGATAGGGAAGAGGATGAATGAAGGATGTTTTAGAGGTTTGAGGAGAGGTATTTATGCTTCAGACGTTTCTTAAAAACAAATACGGAGGGCGCATCTTTTAAATCCCGTGGTAAATCGTTCCATAGTCTTGCAGCCTGGACAGTGAATGATTTCGTAAAAAAGGAAGTGTGATGCCTAGGAATACAGAGTGTTTATTAAAAGAAGAAAAGAAAGTAGATGTAAACATGGGGGGTTTAAATTAACATCAGGTAACTAAATAAAGTCTTGTAAATAAAGTTTTATCACAATATCTTGTAAGAGATAACGACAACCTCGTGGTTGAACTGGATATAAGTATATCAGTGATTTTGACAATGAAGCTTTTATCTGACCAAGTCACTGAACCCACCCGCGCTATCGCCAGAGGCCAGAGTGGCTTCAAGTTTATGAATAGACGCGCAAGACGTATCAACATTATTTATTGTTTATTACAATTGTCACCAATCAGCAGTATTGCTCTTGTGAAAAGCGGAATAGAGATGTCAACAAGCGAATATTATTTGGACTATCGCAAAACACAGGAAAAATATTATAATTAATCAGTTACCGGTTACCAGTTGGTTTTATCGCATAGATTTTGTAGTCAATCATTTATTTAAGAAGTACCTTATGTTTGCTTGGACATTTCGGAATCACGCAGTATTTAGTGTGGGTACCTCTTCGTTAAAAATTTTTGGATTCGCGAGTTTTTTATTAATAATAAAAAATAGAAATAAAACAATTCTAAATTAAATTAATGGATAGCAGAATGATCTTAGTAAAACATAATATTCATTTCGATACCGTTGATTAAACTCTATACATATAATAAACAACAAAAAAGCGTGATTACACTTCCAAAAAAATTATAAATTTAATCTTTAAGTTTCGGTATATTATACTCCCCATCAAGTTAAAAAGCATCATAATAATATATCCTTAATTCAATTGGTAATAAGTTATAACAAATCGGTTAATTATTCGATTATTTCCATCAGTTAGTCATGCGCATCCCTAAATTAGAGGCGGCATAACTTCAACGTCGACTAGATTGTCTATGCGTGAAAAAAAACAATTGTGTCCATTTGAGTTCCAGCTATAGACAATCATCTTCAATAAACTACGGGAATTGTAGCGGCCAGTGATTGGACTTGCCAATAACGTCACAACTTCCGTAACTATCGCACGGCGGCGGATCTAATAAAACACGTGAGACAAAAAAGAGAACCTTTATGGCTGTTGGAGAATATTAAATATAAAAATAGATTTGACCGTACAGAGTTTGTCTCGAAAGGTACACTTTAGCTCTTGCGAATACAACGTATCGACTACTACTAATATTGATTTCCCTTATCCGCACACATTGGTTTTATAAGGACACTGCATTTATTAGTATTTATAGTGTGAGATGTGTGAGATAGACTGTGTTGTGTGTGAGGGTGAACAGAAGATGTACGAACGTGTGTGTGTTGTTGTATGTCTACTGTGTGCCCATCATTCCCAGTTAGAGCTTCTGAGCAGCGTAGACAGTTAAAACCTGTATTATAATAAACCCGTAAAATTGTCACAGCCGTGTATTACTAAAAGCCCCCCATACCAATACATCACATATAGGAAAACGAACAGTGCAAATAATCATTTTAATAAACATTAAAAAGAAAACAGAGTAGACTAATTAGAGGTTTTCACAGGTTAGTAACAAAAATGGGTAAAAAAGGAAGAAAAATATTTTCATCGTAAGATTACTACAAATAAATTATATGTACATAAAAGTGAGTTAAAAGTTAGAAAAGAAAGAAATGAAAAAATGCTAACTCACAAAATTGTGATCAACAAAGTGTGATTTCACTCGGAAAGCAAACCGCCGCACATCACCATGGTTATTCTCAAATAAATCTACATTCAATGCTTTAGATATTTTATTAAAGTTATGGAGGCTCGCCATATATACGAATTTTTTCTATGGTTAGTATGTACCAGAGGGGTATAAAGAATGAGGGTTGTTACGAAGGGTGTTGTTGATCACCAAGTGAAAATTATTGGAATTAATGATTAATTTTTTTAGCAGTTCGAACCGTTTTATATTTATCATGACCCGACTTGCTAGATATTAATCTACATACATAACAATAAAATCATAAAAAATACATGATCTACTCGAAATTGAAACTGATCTAAAACTCTAAACTTTAGGTAGAATTACTAAGGAGCTAAAAACATAAGAAATATCTAACTATGTTAAATTACGTCAGAAAGCGTTCGATTATTTGCTCATTTTAGACTACTGCTACTACTACTCCTTTTTATCCGCATACAATGGTGCATAGGGGCACTGCATTGGTACACCAAGCGAAGTTTAATCTTGGTAATTTGTTACACGAAGACAAGTCTTTCATCGCCAGTCCAAGGAACACATAAACAAGAAATATTTTTGCATAACTGTTGCAGCCCAACGCGCTATCACTACATCACGAGGCGGACTGTTTGGACTAGCAGAGAACGACCCTTCGAACTACAAATGGTAAAAGGAAGTGGTAAAAGCCAAAAACTCATTTAGGCAAAATGGCTTTCACGACATTGCTTGTACAAGGGATGTCAAGCCATTTTGGCCTAAATAAGTTTTGGCTTTTACTACATCCGTTGCTCAAAGGGTCGAGATTGATTCTCAAAGTTTCAATTCACGATATTTCAGTTTCACCGCCTTGCTAAAATTACGAAAAATGAGAGGCAATAATAACAAATATATTAACTTGAAAACTGATAATAAAATTATTGATATCCCAACAGAGACAACTCTGGAAGCGAATGTGGGTTATCTAGGCGTTTACAGGGCTTGGCTGGGTTAAGTGGCCACTTTTGATGTACTTACAACATTCCCCATTCCGCCCATCATCTGATATATATGACAAATTTTGGAACTGATATATATTGAACTCGTCTACGTCGTTCCGCATTACCGAAATTTTCTATGCTGGTGTCATCTGTTAAGAAGATTGTTAAGCATGTTTTGGCAATCATCTTTATTAGTGTAGGTGAGGCTTTACTGAGCTTTATTAGTATCTTAGCCCTGTAAACGCCTAGATAACCCACATTCGCTTCCAGAGTCTGTTGGATATCAATAATATCTGATATCAGCCCTACTTCTACTACTACTCTCCCTTATCCGCACCCATTGGTACACCGAGTGCAGTGTATGGATTGATCATTTTATTACACGAAGGCAAGCTGGTCTGTCGTACGCCTCAGTACCCAGTCAAGGTATCACACACGAAATATTAATATGAAAATCACTTGTTAATTTTTATTTCATGTAGACCCTTACGGGGAATCGATTCCGCGACCTCGGGCACGGTAGCCAATTGCGCTTCCATATGAAATATGAATGGTATCAGCCCAGCATGGGTATAAATCCCAGTAAATTTGTCTATTTGTATACATTCAAAATGTTGTTAATAATAAAAATTGCCGACAAAGGAATTATTAATATTCGATGCGTTTGTTAGGCAGGAGAAAATAACGAGATCGCAAACAAGCGCGGGGGGAAAAAGCATTATTTTAGGCATTTATTTACACAAAAAGACACATGTTTGGATTCCACGATATTACCAAAACTTTCTATCCGTACAGGGTGCGTTACTTTAAATGCTTTACATTTGATAAGCGATACCTTGGACTGGCTCTGAAGCGCAAGACTGATAATATTCGTGAAAAAAGAATTTCAAGATATACAGATACACACTTGGTGTGGCAGACATTCCGAGTTTTTGAGAATAGGTGTCTAAGAAGAATTTTAGGGTGTCGCGGTCGTTTGACTTTGTAAGGAAACTTTAGGGGTGAGGCAAACGGACACAGCAACCTTGGTATCTACTGTCATCGGGCGAAGGCGTTTCGGCTGGCTAGGCCATAAGTATACTACGTATGCCTCCCGAGAGCCTTAACCATGCTTGCCTATTTCACAATGGCATCAGGTTCTCGGCCGCCCTGGTCGTCCACTGTTGACGATTCGTCGGCAGTTTGCGTCAGAGTTGCGGGACGTGGACTTGGGTTGGGAGATTGCGCGGGAGCTGGCGGCCGATCGCTTGGCCTGCGGAGGCAGTTTGTGGTATTACATATGCTCCACATAGGAGCGGATATGGTATGATGAAAGATGATGTTTAGCAATGCAGTGCTCTATGCAGCATTTGGTGCAGATAAGAGAAAGTTTAGTAGTAGTGATATTGAAATGGGTGGCTGATGAGATGACATGTAAAAAGAAATACGCGAAATTAAAGCGGAATTTCGACTTGATAAGTGAAAAATCTACATTTTCAAGGTTAGTTTATTTCTCTCGCTTCAATAAGCATGGCATTACATTACTTAATTAATACAAGTATATCGGGTTTCGGTTCCCGTGGTCCAGGGCGGGGCGTGGGGTGTGGGTTCAACGAAAAGCATTGATTTTTAAAATGTGTTTTTTTACATAATTGGGCTTCATTTTATCGATACCTTGGGGGTGGCAATAAAGAGTATAAACTAATCATCAATGCTATCATCAATTTAATACTAATTAGCAAATTAAACCTACAGTGTTACAAGTCTATCTACCTCCGGAGTGCACTCTTAGGTGTGGGGAGATTGAAAGTATGTAAAGTACCTATACGTAAATACTACAAAAATTACACCATAAAAATTGTCGATATGGGACGATAACCATACAAAATGAAATTGAAAGGTGATACTTCTAAATTCTTGTATTTCTAAAATGGTTTTAACATACCAATTACTATTATTGTAATGCCGCAGAATGTAACAGCCTGTATTTAGTTATCCTAGTTATCTATTAACATTACCGAGGATGAACCCTGCCTGTGAAAGTGCTTCTGTGTGAGATGCATACAAATTTAGCAGAATGCAAAATAAATTGCATAATTTATAACACATTACAAGCGTTTGGCATAGAAATTTAAGATAATAACAAAATGAGCCGGAGATATAAAGAAGTGTTTCTTCATTTAACATAACAAAAAACAATCATGTATTACTGTCTTATTACAAGATAATTAATTGTATTATTTTATCTCGCCTGGACAAAATGTCAGTTACATAAGCTAATAAGTCAACTTAGGGCGATCGGTATACTTACAGTTATTTTTTTAGCAATTTACCCTTTTCAGCAATAAATAGTGTACTATTCTATGCGTCCACTGTTGACGATCAGTCGGCAGTTTGCGCCAGAGCTACGGGACGTGGAGCTGATTTGGGTGGATGCACGGATTCTGGCGGCAGTTTGTGGAATCCATGCGCTCCACATTCGGAGCGGACACGAAGCGTAAATATTTTTGTCTTTTATAATGAACTTTTCCCTTACATCTGAATTTCACGAGGATCTTGATCCTCCTCCCGCATCATGCGGGCTACTCATGGGAGGAAGAGACGATAGAGCTGGCTGGCGATAGGGTCTCCTTGAGGGATCTAGTGATGTCCACATGCTCCACATAGCGCGAACGTGTTGTGAAAGAAGAAGAAACGTGATTTGAAAACACACTTTAATATGTATACATTTTTGTCAAATTTTTATACCTAAGGTCGGGGTGGGGGGGGGGGGGGGACGGATCTTAAGCACTTGAGACAATTATTATAGATAGTAACTCGTACAGAAACAATTAAGTTAGCGCCGTAACAAACTTGTAAAAGCACGTGTGTTTGAAACTCAATTGCGTTGTACGCCACTTGTATCTGTATTTACTCGGAAATTATAACTTACACATTTAGTTTGCTTTGTTAAGTTGACGTTCTCATATTCATTTTGTAATAGAAATAACAGTAAGCATATTTACGAGTATTACAAGCGGATATAATATAAAATTTAGGAATACTTTCAGTTAAGTTATTTAACTAACTAACCATCACGCCATTTCCCCGTAGGGGTAGGCAGAGAGGATAGAATAGGATAGTATTAGTGTTTTGTCCTTTTATAGAATGGACCCAAGTGGGACCGCCACAAAATGTGTCCGTAATTTGTTTGTTTTTTACGGAAAAGGTCAAGATAATAAAATAAAAACTGACTCGCTAAATTCTCTATAATCTGATGTGATTTTAATTTTTAATTGCTTTCACCTTTTTATTGCTTCCCGAGGCTTAGTTAGTGAGACTATTTAAATTAAAGATTAATTTAAGCGCTCTACTTCTATTGTATCACTGTGTCAGTCGGCGTACCTTTTCATACGGGGCCTCTTCACTACAAGTATGAAAGACGATAGCAGCATTTCAGAGTAGTAAGGACTACAAACACGCTGCACTCGCCTTTGGCTATGGCGGTGCACTGTGCATGTGCAACGTGCAATGAAAAGCATGCAGTCTTCAGTCAGTGGGGTAGTAGGGTATGTAGATACTGCACTGAGAAAAAATTATATATCTATGATTCCTAATAATTTATTTAAATCAGTGCTGAAAAGAGGACAGCGGTAATTACGAAATTACAAAAAAAATTGAAATCTTGATAAGTCAATAATTATATAATACAGCATTAAAATAACTCCTTGATTAGATAACTATTAATAAACTATTAAAACTTTTTTTTCCTTTTTCGTATCGTTATTTCAGGTACTGTTTACTGAGAATTAGAGTTAATTTAATTTTAAACAACATTTTTTGAATCATGAATACAAATACTTGTAGACAAATTACTGGATTACACCCATGCTGGGCTGATATCAGATATTATTGATATCCCAACAGAGACAGAGAAAACTCTGTAACGCCTAGATAACCCAATTTGGAATGTCTTTGTTGGGATATCAATAACGTCTAATTTTCATTTAGTTTAGAGTCTAAATTAAGAAGAATTTACAGACCTTTTGGTCTAAATTTTAGACAAACGGTCTGTTATTTTCTGGGTCTGAAATATTAATTAGAAACTTACGCATTGACAACATCATTCTCAGTGTACAGTATAAGTAGACTCTAAGACTTCGACTATGTAGATACAAGTGTTCTACTGCCGAGGGCACTTAAAGCCACTCGACCAGGATTCACAGCTTGAAAGACTCAAAGAGGAAAAATAAGAAAAAAGTAGAAATGTGAGTCTACGTGCGGGATGAAAGCGAGAAAATAACGATGTTTATAAAGGAAAAAATTACATCAAGATTGTGAGAATCTACGATGAAAAACGAACATTTTGGGTCACAAATTAATCAATAAATTAGCAGATTCTTGGTATGTTTCTATGCAGTATGCAATGCGGGTCATCATACGGGTGAATCTAAAGCTCTCTGTTGCTCGATCACAGATCAGTACCGATTCGGTAATAAGCGACGTGATAACGATTTCTTACCCATGGATGTTTAACGTTTTCGCGATCACAATGGAACAGGCGTTAAAAGTTATCGATCGGGATTATTAAACGAGCGCATACTAGTCGCGAGCCATTTCCCGAGATATATCTTATTCGCACAAATCTTCATTCAATCTTTATTATAATTTAGTCGGTTTTCGGCAAGCCAAATATTGAGAAAAGCAGTCGAAATAATAAAAAAATCAGCCAAGCGCGATGATTTGACGTTTGACGTAAGGCCGCGTTATAGCTTGCATCGGCCCCGCTCGGCTCAGATCGGCTATGTTCGGCTATCGATACCACGGTATCGAACGAAATGTCACTGTGATCGCTCAAAATCGGTTAGCAATAGCACGTGAATAGCACGCTTTTAACTACGTCGATAGTTATCTGTGCTTGAGCTACAGGGTGTAATTTCAACTAAAATCGAGTTTCGTAAATTATATGTGTATTTTAATAAATTGTTAATTTATCACTCTTGGTATTCCCCCCCCCCCCCCGGGAATTAAATCCACGTAACCCAGATTTACATGTTGATATCTTAAATAAGACCAGAATTTTCAAGTCACACAAATCATCAAACTCACATATTCATACTTACATAGTTTAAAGCACTAAAAACAATATGTCCCCGAGGTGCTGAATCAAATTTGCACATTATTTTTAATAACCTGATTGATGAGGTCATTTTCGTCGCTGAAAAATGACCCCAGCAATAATAATGATGATCATAGACTACTAACGTCGCATAGTTGAACACCCAGACCTGACCTTGATGACCTTGTCTTGACCTCTATTGTAATAATATAATATGAAGGTGATACCAATTTCTACAGAGATACTGCGAAAAATGTTCAGAAACATTTATTTCGATCAAGTTTGTTCGTTCTGATAACTTTGTTTCAGTGATTGCTGTTTATCATTAGTTGAAATGAGTTGATGATAACATTTAAACCAATTGCTTGAAACAGGTGGAAGAATTTGTTGTTTGAATTGCAGTTGAAATGCGATCTCTCAGGCTTAATGTGTGGTAAAACTATGTATGATATAGGTGTACAAAATGTTGAAATTAGAGCAGAATGCAAGGCTGAGATAAGCATTATCGACAAAATTAAGAAAGGTTTTTACGTTGGTTCGGTCATGTAGAGCGAATGGATGATGAAAGAACGGCTAAAAAAATATATGATGCGACTGTGCCTGGATGTAGAAGTCGAGGAAGGCCGAGAAAGACATGGCATGATCAAGTAAAACAAGTGCTTGAAAAGTGGGCATGTAAGAAGTCGGAATAATCGACGTGCGTGCATGAGAAGATGTATGAATGTGGAGGAAGCAAGAGAAGTGTGCCAGGACAGAGTGGTGTGGCGTTCTATCCTCTCTGCCTACCCCTTCGGGGAAATGGCGTGATGGGTAGTTAGTTAGTTAGTTAGTTAAACTGGATTTCACCCATTACGGGCTAATAATTACAATTTGACATCTCAACAGAGACGAGAAATTTGGAAGGGAATATGGATATCTAGGCGTTTACAGGGCTTATGACCTGTCATTGACTGGGTTGAGGGGCCACTTGATGTATTATATAACATTTCCCATTTCAACTATGTTGTAATACATCAAGTGGCCACTTAACCCAGCCAACACATTCCCCATTTCACATTGTTGTTATAACCTAACCCCAGCCACTTAACCAGCCAATGACAGGTCATAAGCCCTGTAAACGCCTAGATATCCATATTCCCTTCCAAATTTCTCGTCTCGTTGAGATGTCAAATTGTAAAGAATAGTTATTGAAATACATCAAACAAGAAATATGTGAATAAAGTTATTAATTAATAAATTTCAAAAAGGGATAGACTGATAAAAAATAAATAAAAAAGAGAAGTATTGTCAATTTAGAAAAAATAAATAAAAAAGAGAAGTATTGTCAATTTAGAAAAAATAAAAACAAGCCCGACAAACTACTACTAGTGTCTCTTATCCGCACTTGCATAGGGACTCTGAAGTGGTGCAAGTGCAATGCATTTTGATCATTTATTACATGAAGGAAACATGATCAGTCTTACGCTTCAGAACCAGTCCAAGGCAAGATAAATCGAGATAGAGAATGTTAGAAAATTGCGGTACATATCCAACAATTATTAAGAAATCGGTTGATAGTGATCAACTCGATATAAAGACCTGTAGACAATCAATAATTAGCAAATTCCGACTAACGAGAGAGAAAGAAGATCGATGAGATAGCGGGTGAAAACATTTACAGGCGTAAAAAGGTGTGTAATTTACACTCGTTCGTTATTCGTAATAGAAACCTCACGTAACGTAAATGTACCGATTTTACTTTTAGGGGAAGGTGGGGCAGGTTGTGACGGGGGCGAGTTGTGACAGTGGCAGGTTGTGACAACGCATTTCGAAATTCGCATTATTTGACCTAACATCATCTACACGGCTTCATACCTATGTATTTGTAGATATTTTGGTTAAACTATTTGCCTCATAATGCAGGCATTCAAGAATCTCACATATTTCATCTCTACGCCTAGAGTTCCTTCAGTTATTTCATTACGTTTTTTTTCTTACAAAATATCACCTGCGCTAAGTTCAACATAGTAAATTCGCTTCTCTTTAAATTAGAGGGCTTACAAAACCCAATTTTCTACTTTAACGTATCACAAATTTTGTATAGATTTACGAGATTCCTCTAAAAAAAAACAACCCTTAAGTTGCGGTCTGTTAATCCGTATCCGTGCCCAAATGGTGCATAGAGCACTTCATTGGCACACAAATGCAGTGAATCTTGATAAATATTGTTGTATGAGGAAAGATAATAATAATAATAAATGCGGACAATTTTTAAAGCGCCGTTTTTCGTTAAGTAAATCATTCAAGGGCGCTGTTACAAAGTTTTACTAGAAGTTTTAATAGGTTACTACGCTTAATAATACGTTCTTCTCGTATGACATAAAATACCTAAACTAATATTACAATTATACATAGCAACTAAACGGTAACTTGCAGGACTCGGATCTCGAGTTCTTAAACAATGTCAGTTTTTAAGTCGCATGTTTTGCGCCTCAGCACTAGTCCAACATATCCACAATTAAATAAATGCGTTACCATTTCTCTAAAAAGTAAAATGCGCACTCTTCTCATAAAAACCATTATCCATAATATTATGTAATGTCCTATCAACTAATAACAGTGCTTGAAGAGATTGTGTGAGATTACGCGTTTATAACCAGGCCATGAAAAGAAAATGTACTAATTGGAAAAAAATCCCATTTGTTCCCACGAGTAGTATTAGCTCCACGTCTTGGAGCAAATCCCCCTTGAAATCTACATTGAGCGGATCCTTTTATATGTAAGATTCAGCTGGTTATACCCGAATTGTACTATCTGAGTTGTTACACCCTGTATACATGTAATTGCGAGTTTTAATAAGCATTCGTTGCTTAACAATTATAAGACATAAAAACCATTAATATGCTTAACAGAATTAGGAAAATTCGAAGAATAATCTCAATGATTGCTCTTATCGTTCAAAGTATTAACCACTGACTGTATCTGCGTCGTGATAATGTCAACTCAATAGAATTCCGTTTATTATACGATGCGCTGGTTCCGAGTTACCCGCAGAATGCACTATTTTTCACTGTACCAATCATCGACCAATATACAGTGCTAACTCACCGATACAAGTAATGCACGCACATGGCTAAAAAGTATACTAACAATATTATGTTATCAACACAATCTATTGCATTTTAGGGAACATTCTGATGCATCTCTGGCGAATGTAATAAGCTACCACTGTTATAATCATTTTAAAATGTCTATGCTCATTAAACTCATCATGTACCAACATGACCAGAGATTGTCACTACACTTGTACGGATACCATTGAAGAGCCAAATAACGCACCATAATATGGTGCGGATCACAAAAGTAGACTACGTAATGCACTATTTGTAATAAAAACGGACATGTCGCATGGATTAGTGGAAATACTGACCCATTAGTTGATAGGTTCAGAATTTTGTTAGTATAGAGAGGTGAATTCCATGGTAACTGATGCAACATTTGGAAGAAAAACATTTCTTTTAACTAAATAATAAATCGTAAAATGGCTTATGAAGTAGTTTAAAAAATTATTTTATAGAGGCAAACTGGCATATAAATTAATGTGTAGTGAATTAAAATTGTGAGGTTTCACTGCTGATGCCAACAAAAAAAAGAAGTTGGTAGTAACTGATGCAACATGAAATGGACATACTTATTGAGAATGTCTATGCAGACTGAAAAATCTGTGAGTTATGAACTTTCTTACATTGAAATTTTTATGTCAATGGTAAAAATAGTATACATTAAAAAAAAAACATATTTCACTATTCATTTCTATTGTTTTTATTACCTATATACACAAAAAAAAAACATAACTGACGCAACACAAATATTGAAACAAAAGTAGGTTCACAAAAGCTATTCAACTGATGGTGGCCATCTTGCTTCTTCTAATGCAGTTTTCTCTCACCAGGGGGCAGGATATGTCCATAAAGTTGAGTTGATAAACAACTTCAATTTCCCAAACAACATAACAAGATAATTTTATTTAAAAATTTTTTTAATTTTTTTTCCTGGTTTTGTCCACTTTTACATGGAATTCACCGAGGAAGGCCTCTGTGAGCGCCATCATCTGATCAAAACTAAATCAAACGTCACAAATACAAGCTAATTATGATTATTGTTAATAAGTATTAATTTTATGCTTTCAAACAAGTGGATGTTTCTTCTTTCAGAAAAAGACCTTTTGCGATGTCCATTAAAAAATGTGTTTTTTAGTTAAGTCAGTATTTACATTAAGCATGCGATTGTATTAGACCCACGAAAACGGTGCTTATAAAAAAGTGATGGTTTTTAATATCTAGATTCATATTACTTATTTTTTATATTTTAGACTCATAAGTAACATACTTATTAACATAATAAACAAATTAACCATAATCAAAAATGTAAACAATTAGGTGTGTTTGTATGTGTCAAATACATACATTTATCTCTCCTGCACAATAATAATGAAAAACAGTAATAAAAAGTTATGTTTTTGAAAACTATCAGACACACATATTTTAAGCATCTATGTATTCTATAAATAATGTAAGTCAACACAAATATAAGAGTGAAGCAATTTTCCTGTGGAAACCTATTCTCCACTGCACTCTGCACTTTAGTACCACTTTAGCTGCTTCGGCTTCGGTGAAGTGAATCCAATTAAAATTTTCCGCTCGCCTATACCTACATATTATTATATACGAGAAGTCCTATCTCCTGCGACAGGAATTCCTCTTCTATTCAATATTAGAGACAAGAAGCATTGAAGAACCATCGGAAGACAAAATGGATAGAAGCTTCCGAAGATAGTTAAGTAGTTTTACGTTACATTTTATTTATATTTTTCATATTGTAAACACTAATCAAGCTTTGTGCGTCTCGTAGCATAGTGGTAGCGCATTTGGCTTTGACCGTGCATGAGGTCACGGGTTCGATTCCCGTAGGGGGTCAACATGAAATATTATTATTTCATGTGTGATACCTTGGACTGGTCTTAAATCAATGAAGTGTTTAACGTTTTCGTCTATCAAATATTAAGTCTTGAATTTTTGACTACCTCTCCTCAAACCTTAAAACATCCGTCATTCATCCTCTTTTCTATACCTTTCCTTCCTTACTCTATTCCATTTTCCGATGTCATATTTAAGTATATTTTAAACTGCACATAAACTTGTTAATAATGCAATCGAACCGGGTTGTGGTCTAGTGGTAGATTCGGGGATTCCGGATTAGAATCTTTAGGTTCGAATCCCACTCCAGCACAACTTGTTTCCTGCTTTCTGACACAGTTATTTCCGACTATTTGAAAGCAGCCCAAAAAGAAAATATTTGAGTATAATATCATAAGAACTCAAATGTATCTTTTTAAAAAAAATAAATAAAAAAAAACTAATTTAATTATATAAGCTTTATCTCCCCCACCAATACTCGGTACAATAAATGCTTATCACTAAAATAACTAAGGGTTGGTTGGAAAATATTGCATAGCAAGTACACTTTGAAGTTTTAAATAAATAAAATATATGAATTATTTTACTTAAAAATATCTGTGTTAGAAAATAGGCATCGTGCTGTGGTCGAGTGGGGTTCGAACCCTCTAACCTTCATTTAAATTTAAATTGTTTCTTACTCCACTGAATTAATTTAATTTAATCTGCCGGATTCGGTTTGATAATAATTAGTTTATTACACAACTACCTACTTAACACTATTAGTAACCACCTTCATTTAAAAACACACAGCACTTGTATTGTTTTCTCATAACAATTATTAATAACTAGGTTTTGAATTGTAAATTTAAGAAACAAGGCCGCAGTATACGGGAACATTACAAAACGCTAGACGGGCAAAACCTAGCATCTAGTTTACACGAAACGACAATATGAATAACATAACGGTTTAATTTAATGATAGGAAATGGACATACGAGTGTGTGCCAACTAGCGTGGGAAAAACGCTTATCAAAATATCAGAAGGCGTTCCACTATTTCATTGATTGGTGTTATAAAAAAGGTATATTTTTTAAGTGGGCGTTTTTTGCAATGATATCTATAAAACAAGAGCATAAATTAATAATAAAACGACGTCTATCGACTTGTGGTTAAGGCAGAACTAGCTACGATAGATCCAATTTTTTTAATGTAACTTCGTGTATAAAAACATAGAACAGAGAGTCAGGTATAAAATAATATAAGATGATTTCTTCGTTTTTTGTTTTCACATGCCTACATAGTTCGTAAATTGGTGCATACAAAAGGTTATTACATGGTGGTTATAAAAGAAATAGACATTTTGATGCGTTTTGCTTAAATGCATGTAGAATAAGGAATATGGTTTTAAGCTAAAAAACATCGGTACTTGTGAATCATAAAGTGGGTCCAAGCTTAGCTTATGCCCGCTGTATACGGGACAGTTTCTTGTTCAGAAAACTACACAGTTTCTTGTTCAGAAAACTGTGCAGTCTGTCAAACTTCTGTCAAAAGACACGCTAAATATGTGTATTTTTGAAACGCGATTGTAAGTTATTATCGTATGTTTGCTCTCAGGAAATTGTATATTTAGCTAATAATGTAAATATGTTATTGGTTTTTTACGTATTTAAAAGCATACAATAAACCAATGTCTACTTAAACGTTTACATAAAAAAACATTAACTGTCATGTCAGCTTAAATCTGACATAAGCACGCAGTTTTTTAAACAGTTTTCGTTGTATACGGGACCGTTTTCAGACTGCATAGAAAACTGCGCAGAAAACTGTCCCGTATATAGCGGGCTTTAGTTCAGAAATTTTTCTGCTTATATAATTTTATATCAAATTATATGCATAAAACATATTTAGGCCCCAGCATAGATTGATTTTACAACTTTCAGACTAAGAATACGCTATTCATCATCATCATCATACCATATCCGCTCCCTATGCAGAGCACATGGATTCCACAAAACTGCCCCCAGGCCAAGCGATCGGCCGCCAGCTCCCGTGCATCCTCCCAAGTCAAGTCCACCGTGGACTTGACTTGGGAGTCAGTGGGAGTCTTGACAGTCGGGACGTGGACTGTCCACGTCCCGCAGCTCTGACGCAAACTGCCGACGAATTGTCAACAGTGGAAGACCAGGACGCCGAGAACCCGATGCCTTGATTACGTCATTGCGCATATTTATTTTTTTACGGACATAAAGTGCATTTACACACAATTACATATTATTTACATGAAACAAAGTAGCAGGAAATTAAAATTGATATGTTATTCGTATAAATTCTGACCTGAACTTATTTTGACTCATTTCACGATTATGACTTTAAACATAATATTTACATTTGGATTTAGTTTTATGGTAGGTCATTCTAGATTCAAAGTTGAATTATTTATTTATGTATGTGACTAAATATTGACATAAGCTAACAATATTTGCTTCAATAAGCATTTCGAGTTTCATAAAACTCTCTAAAAACGGGAAAATACGGTTTAAAAATATCGCTTTGTATCGAAAGTGGTATAAATTCACCTTATTTACGACTTACAAAAGTGAGCCACGAGTAAAATGAAGACATTTCCCTCCATAATATGAACATAGTCATACCGTATCATCGGAATATCAACGTGAAGAGACAGGTATTGATCCCGAACACCAATTTACGACCGAATTACCGTTTTGTATACAAAACTTTACAGTTAACCGAATTATTCGCTGGTCAAAGTACTAAACCAGGCCTAGCCAACCGTGCCTTAACGTGCGGCCCGCGGTCATGTGTGATGATTTTTTTCACCTTGAGACCTCAGATTCGGATTCAGCACCCCAAAAACATACAGAATGGAAGGAATCAAAACTACCCCCAGAAATTTCCTAGTAAAAACACTATTTGACTGGACTAAAGATATTTTTCAGCGATTAGTGCCTCTGGATCTACATTCGTTTGTGAAGCTTATGTTTCAAAAATGAAATACAATAAAAAATTAAAATAGGGCGTCAATAAAAGACGTAAATCTGGAAAACTAGTTAAGGTGTGCAACTTCAAGTATTGAAATAGATTTAGAAAAATTAAGTAATCAAAAAGAATCTTAAATCTCGCACTGAAAGGAGTAGTCCTTGATAAATAATTGGTTTTATTTGAAATATTGTTTGATTTATGTGTCTTAATTAATAATTTTCGTTGTTAAAATATTTTTTTTATTAATTAAACAATTTTATGTTGATTACTACGCAAATACATTTTTGTTGTTGGTTAAATACGTGTTTTCTTTCACATCTGGTTGTCGTTTTGTTTTTTTAAATAAAAAAAAAAATTATATAATGTTTGTATGTGTGGTCCTCGAGGAAATTTTAGGGCCGTCAATACGGCCCGGGGTGCAATTTAGGGTTGGCCAGGCCTGTACTAAACTTTAACGCTTTAGAACAGAAACTACGAACGGGACCAATAATCCGATTTAAGACCATACATAAACACTGTGGGTCGTTCGTAAAGTTAACTTACTAACTAACTAACCATCACGCCATTTCTCCGTAGGGGTAGGCAGAGAGGATAAAACGCCATACCCACTCTGTCCTGACACACTTCCTTCGCTCCCTCTACATTCATACAACTTGTATACTCATACTCATGCACACACGACCATTATTCCGACTTTTCACATATCCACTTTCAAGTACTTGTCGTACTTGATCATGCCATGTCTTTCTTGGCCTTTCCTCGGCTTCTACGTCTAGGCACACTTGCATTACAACTTTTTTTAGCCGTTTTTTCATCACTCATTCGCTCCACATGACCAAACCATCGTAAGAGCTTTTATTTATTTTTTAACTATATTTATCATGTATGATACCACCTTTTGTGATAGTACTTTAGTGACTTATCACGGATCGGATGTCCTGTAGATCTTCACCTTGTTTTCTGCATCGCGCCTCCAGGTGCATTATTTTAAAGCTGAAAGGGGGACAATGCATCAACAGGTGAGGGACATCTTGGGAGGTTTCATCATCACACGTACAGCTGTTTATTTCTGAGGTTTTAAAACGGTGTAAAGTAGCTCATGAATCCTCTATGACCTGGGGATCGATTCTACTAAGGTTTAAGACATTTCAGCGATTCTGATAACTGTCACTGTCAAAAATCGGAATCGGATTTTTGGCTTCAAAGTAGAGTAGAATCTTGGTAGAATCTCTCAAGGTCTATGCATTCCACAAGACATGAAAGATCAACATTTTTGGAGAAGCAAATTCGTCGAATAAGTAAGGTTAGAGATAAACGATTTGACAGCGATTTGACAGTTCGGCGGGAAATGGGCGTCTAGTGACGTTTGGGTTTACTACCGTAATTGCACGGCTGTCAAGATTTGGGTGAGCTCGAAGCTCATCTTCTTTATCTTCCTGAAATCAAAAGCATGATATTTCATGCAGAAGGGAAAAACTTATTACTGATTTAAAAATTTAATTAAATAAAATACTAATAAAATAGTTATACAGAGGCAAAATCAGTCATAGGCTTCTGTGCTGATTCAAGGTATAAAACGCAGAATATAAAATACCTATAAAAAACCAGCTACATTGCATTCGCAATGGTTTTTATTCTGTTCACTAAACTAAAAAAGTTATATGAGTATTTTTGTAGAATAATAATAATAATAATAATAATCCTTTTATTTAGCATCATCTTTGATACAGTATATGAAAACCTTATGAAACACTTAAATCAAAGATTTTTATTTGTAGTAATTGGTAATCGTGAAGTGCTACGAAGTGAATGCCAACTTACGAAATTAAAAACAAACAGTTCACCATGGGACTCCATTTTTCGAGTACACTTTTTTTTTTTAACGTACCTTACATTTTTTCCTTACAGTGAATGTGTGACAGTTTTAAGCGCACTTTATGCGGGACAGAAAACTGTACGGTTTCTCGAGCAGTTTGCAAACAGTCCCGTATAAAGCGTGTGGAAACTGTGTGGAATATGCATATAATGGTCGGTTCGACGATTGTCTAAGTAGATAATGATGTATTAAATGCATTCAAAAACCTAAAAAACATACAGGTAACATATTTATATTATTAACTAACTAACTAACTAACTAACTAACTAACTAACCATCACGCCATTTCCCCGAGGGGTAGGCAGAGAGGATAGAACGCCACACCACTCTGTCCTGGCACACTTCTCTTGCTTCCTCCACATTCATACATCTTCTCATGCACGCACGTCGATTATTCCGACTTCTTACATGCCCACTTTCAAGCACTTGTTTTACTTGATCATGCCATGTCTTTCTCGGCCTTCCTCGACTTCTACATCCAGGCACAGTTGCATCATATATTTTTTTAGCCGTTCTTTCATCATCCATTCGCTCTACATGACCGAACCAACGTAAAAGACCTTTTCTTAATTTTGTCGATAATGCTTATCTCAGCCTTGCATTCTGCTCTAATTTCAACATTATTATTATTAGCTATACTTATTAACAATTTCCTGAGTGCAAACATACGATCGCACTTAAAAATATACATATAAAATATGCTTCGTTAATCATATTCAAAACATAGTTTAAAAAAAGTATGAGAACATTGGGATTTTTACTGAGGACAATAAACAATTTCGAATCTATGAAAACTATGAAAATTTTGTATATTGCTTTAGTAAGAAGTTAGCTTGAATATAACTCGGTCATTTGGTCTCCTTATTACAGGGTTCCCGTAAAGAACATTGAAAGAGTCCAACATAAATTTTTGTTCTTTATTAATTTTAAATTAAATATTCCCATTGTAAACATAAATTATAACTTTTTAAATAACTTTTTGAATATGCAAACATTACAAAATAGAAGAATAATTAATAATTTGCTCTTTCTGTTTCAAAGGATTAAAATCTATGTTTGATTGTTGTCAACTAACAAATTTAATTAGTATACGAGTGCCTGGTCGAGTTACCCGTAGTAATGCACTATTTTACTGTAGCCAATCATCGACCAATTACAGTCCAAACTCACCTATACGAAGAATGCACGCACTAGCTAACAAGTATACTAACAATATTGATATTTTCAACACAAATCTAGTGTATATTAGGGAACAGTGTCTGGATGCCATCTATGGCGGAAATGAATAGCTACCTACTGTGTAATCATTTAAAAATGTCTATGTAAAAGCCCTATGGGCGTAAAAACAGTAAAATAATTAATAAATAAATTTCATAAATATCTTAAATTAAGCCAAGATTCAACAATTATTAATCTATGTAAGTTCAATACCGCGTTTAAGTCATTGATAAAAAAATTCAGGAGAGACAAAAAACCATAGAATTTTGCTAACAAAAAATAATTTTACAAATGTTTTCAACACAAATCTAGTGCATTTTAGGGAACAGTGTCTGGATGCCATCTCTGGCGGTAATGAATAGGCTACCTATTGTGTAATCATTTAAAATGTCTATGTAAAAGCCCTACGGGCGTAAAAACAATAAAATAAATAAATATTTAGCGTGTCTTCTGACAGACTGTACAGTTTTCTGAACGAAAAACTGTACAGTTTTCGGTCCCGTATAAAGTACATTAGCTAAACACTCTCTGGTTTGCCATTCAAAAACGAATTTCCAATGCACGACTTCACGTCGGTTTAAACAATCATAGAGCACGATTTAAATGTCTCGAATCGGTCTCAATTATTTCAAAGCCAATGATATTAAATAAATCAAGACTACAGATTCTTATTCAAGTACTCGGAGTAACAAAAGAAACAATAGAAAATAAAGAAAAACATTTTATTAAATCACATTAAATTGCGTTTAAGGAAATTTATTGGGTATAATAGAAAACCTCAATTTCAAATTAATTGCATAAAATAACTTCAATAGGCAGAAAGTCAATTAGAATTTTAATTAAAATTTTGTGTGTAGAACACACATAATACTCGTATACCTACATAATAATATATTCAGATCCTAATTGAAGTTGATGCGAGACACGACTATGCGCTGCCAAAAAGAAAATGCGATGATATTTAAGTAGCTGACCGTCAAATTTTTAAAAACGTATTTCGGAAAATTTGTAACTAACTAACTAACTAACCATCACGCCATTTCCCCGTAGGGATAGGCAGAGAGGATAAAACGCCATACCACCCTGTCCTGACAGACTTCCTTTGCTTCCTCTACATTCATACATCTTCTCGTGCACATACGCCGATTATTCCGACTTTTCACATGACCACATTCAAGTACTTGACGTACTTGGTCATACCATGTCTTTCTCGGCCTTCCGCACACTTGCATTTAAACTTCTTTTAGCCGTTCTTTCATCACTCATTCGCTCCACATGACCAAACCATCGTAAAAGCCCTTTCTTAATTTTGTCGATAATGCTTATCTCAGCCTTGCACTCTGCTCTAATTTGGACATTTGTACACCTATCATACATAGTCTTACCACACATAGATCGCATTCCAACAGCATTCAGTCTACTTTCATCCTTCTTTTTCCAACACCACGCTTCACTACCATACATAAGGGTTGGTACCAGAACTCCGTTGTGTACTGCCAATTTTGCTTCTTTCGATAAGTTCTTATTTGCCACTATCGATTTCAAGGCACCATTAACTCTGTTTCCGGCACTAACCTTTCTAAAATTAGTAAAATATGAAAAATAGCTTACCTAACCTAACCATCACGCCACTACGCCGAGAGGCGGGCAGAGAAGATTGAAAGCTCACGCCGATTTTCTGACTTATCACATTAACGACATTTAAATACCTACTTCATACTTGATCATGCCATGTCTATAGTATTTTTTAAAAACATCACATTTTTATGAAAACAATGAATCTAAAAACGTGTTTTTGAAGACCGTTAGTATATTTAAAATATTTGTAATATGTGGGATACAAACGATATGAGTGGCTCATTAGGTACAGCGTTGAATTTTAAAGCTCGCGTTTGATAATTTTCGCGTTCGTGTAATGTTAATTGATATCATGTAGAAGTTCGTGGGTAACGATAGGTATTATGTTACGTGTGACAACTTAGAAATGGGTATCGAGTGTCGAACTCAAGCAGCACCAGCCATATATGTCAAAAGTACCCAGATATCATGTTTACAAATTGAACACCTTGATAGTACAGTTCTTGCGTTTTTACGGTCGCTCGAATAGCACCTTTACGACGAAAACGATATTTGTAAATACTTATTGTTGAAAAATCTCAATCTCTCCGTAGTCTAAATCCTGTCGATTAGTTTGTAGCGAGGGTTTGCATCTCGTTCCCCACCGCGCTCTTTCTTTTGCGGCCCTCTTCAGCTCTCATAAGCTCAATTATAATATTTTATTGTTCCGCCATTTTTTAGTAAAACTGTTCATCTTGGCATCATGTAATTACTAAGGGGTGTGCAGAGAGGATAAAACGCCACACCACTCTATCCTGGCACACTTTCCCTTCTTCCTCTACCTTCATACATCTTCTCATGCTCGCACGTCATTTATTCCGACTTTTCACATTTTCATGTAATAAGTTATCGAAATACACTAACTAGACTTGCAACATAAAGCTCAAATTAGGAATAGTAGGAGGTCGTGCGTGTATCAAACAGTATTAATTAATAAAAATAAAGTATTTAAAGTGTATGTTTGAACAGTTATATTGAAATACAGAAAGATAGTTACTGTTATTTTAAGCAGTTTTATGATTTTTCTCATTTAAGATTTTTAAGCAAAGCCCTTTAAGTTTTAAAGGTGCGATAATTGGACGGTTTTCGGGTTGCTATGGCGTGTTTCGTTGGAACTTACATTTCTTATAACTTCGCCGGTATTTAGTCCGCATTGCAGCGCATATTGCCAAGGTTAAAATTACCAATCGACAAAACCGTAACATCCATTGATTTATTAAGTGTATTATAAATCAATGGTAACATCTCTATTTCTAAAGCATTACATCTGTTCTATGAGGTGAAAAAATCAGCAGGTGAACATAGATTAATGAAATATTACCGTCACGTCATCATCTTTCCTTATCCGCTCCATATGTGCATATAAGCATATGGACATGAATTTCCAATACCTACTACCTCCAAGCCAAACGATCGGAGATCGGACGCCAGTTCCAATGCCTTCTTATCAGCGCAGCGCTGCGATTCTACTAAGGTTTAAGACACTCCAGTACAAAATCGTATGCGCAGTAGTAAAATTAACAGAATCGAGGCCCAGGACCACAAAAGATGTATAGTATCACAATTTGAACATTAAATAAGTATTATAATGTAATTAATTAATTTTATAGCATTGAAAGTGAGAGATATAAACAATAAACGCGGACTCGAATGATCAAAGGCAAGGAAAACATACACTAACGAAATTATACAGAGTAAAAAATAAAATTGTGTTTTAGTAAAACTTCCGAATTCAATGCAAAACTCCACTTATAACTATTGAAATTTGTATTTGAGTAACAACTAACCATTGCACAATTCATCAATTCGAACTAAGGAAGTAAACTACGAAAGTACAATATATGGTATTTAATTTAGAATAGTAAAAAGACGTGGATTAGAATTATGCAGACAAACTGAAATAGTAAATGGATATTAAATTTGCTTTCTTGAAGTTCATTTTCTCAAATATGCAATGTGGAAATAATGAACAGGATTCCGCATTCTCGCAGTATTCAAATACAGGATGATAAAATAGAAAAGCTTTTAGTTATGGTTTTGGTGTTAGGTGGCAAGATGAGTGTGTAGGAAAGTCTGGACAGAAGATGTTGGCGCGATTTCAATGTTTTCACGGTAATGAACAGTCGCGTCGCATCGTCTCGACAAAATAATACAAGAAAATTACCTCCATCAGTTGAATGTTCAGAAGTTTACCGATCGATTATTAAATCATCAATTATGATTAAATAAAACGATGTTACGTGTTACTATTAATTGGTTTATTCTATAGAAATAGAATTTACCTTCACTACCTGGTTTCGGGAGTAACGTTCTGCCATCGACTGGTGAAAAGACACTAAATTAGAATACAGATCTTATACAGAAAAATACAGAAAAATGAAATTGCAATACTTAAGAATCAGAATAATCAGACATTTCATTTATCATCTCCACTTCTAACTATGTTCGCTTTAAAACGCAATTCTCAAATTACTTCCCTAGACCCCTACCCCTCTCAAGACCCCAGTAGCTCAATCACAGATAACTATCGACGTAGTTAAAAACGTGCTAATCACGTGCTAACGCTAACGATTCGAGCGATCACAATGACATACCGTTCAATACCGCGATTGCCGAGCCGAGCATTGACGATCTGAGCCGAGCGGAGCCGATCTACGCGATATCGCGGCGGCCGTACGTCAAACGTCAAATCATCGCGCTTGTCGGATTTTTTATTATGTCGACTGCTTTTCTCAATATTTGGCTTGCCGAAAACCCGGCTAAATGCAATACGGAACTCGAGAAAGATTGAATGAAGATATATGTGCGAATAAGATATATCTCGGGAATGGGCTCGCGACTAGAAGCGCTCGGTTAATAATCCCGATCGATAACTTTTAACGCGTGTTCCATTGTGATCGCGAAAACGTTAAAACATCCATGGGTAAGAAATCGTTATCACGTCGCTTATTACCGAGTCGGTAGTGATCTGTGATCGAGCAACTGTACATCAACTGCCACCACTTAACAAGCAATTAATTATCAAACTTTTTTTGTATACCTTCTTAGTACCTATTTTACCATCACCACTGTCCCAAGATGTGTTTTTCTATTTTTTCTATTACTTCTAGGTATCAATATCTATGTTACCCTTGTGTCTAGATCCTTAAGTATTGCAATTTAATTTTTCTGTATAACATCTGTAATCTAATTTATTGTCTTTTCACCAGTTGATGGGAGAACGTTACTCCCGACCAGGTAGTGTAGGTAAATTCTATTTCTATAGAATAAACCAATAGTAACACATAACATCGTTTTATTTAATCATAATTCATTATGTAAGTGTTACAAAGTGAATGCCGAATCAATCAACAAAATAAATATTAAATCTCACCTTTATAGTTAACTGCCTTTATAGTTAACTGCAATAGGATTAACGAGTAAAGTTCCAGCTATAAGCAGCACATACATGTCGTCACGTCTGTACTTTAAAAATATAATAGTTTTCCAGCTGCAAATTACGAATTCTGGAAACTGCAGTAATAGAAAATCAATGCTTTCTAGTTATAATAGTTCTACAAGCATGTTTTATATGGCACTAAAACACATAAACTATGGGTAGTCGTCCAAAAATAAACCAAATCCAATTTTTTTGGAAAATGATATACTTACTTATTAATAAACTAAATATGATTAAACCCAAATGTTTTATTCACAATTCACAATATTGCTTTTTTAAAATGAATTACGATTAAAATGAATTAATGGCTAAGACGCTGGACTCACGATACGGAGGTTCCGGATTCGATTTCCGGTGAGAACTCTAAAAATCAAAAGATATTTTTCTCAAGCCTGGGTGTTTGTGACGTTGTTTCCCTCTGTAATTGGGCCTCCTGGCCTGTTGAGGTGGTTAAAAAAATAAAAATAAAAAATAAAATAAAAAAGAAAGAAAAAAAAAGTCATTCAAAACATTGATACGAATAAATAAAAAGAAAGAATGAAGAGTCAATGCTACAATAAATTCATCTCAATAAACTATTTGACGCCGATTGATTTGATCAGTCGATTAAGAATAATAATTATTATTTATGTGAGTTATTTATTCGTAATTACCGCAACATTCGAATTCACTAGAAGGGGCTTCCCATACCAATTTTCTAAAAATATACGGTTCCTAGGGTAAATTTCCTAACACCTCTTATTATCAAATTCCACCCTCTTAAGTCTCCAGCATTTAGGCCAATGCACGAAACGTGTGACGTAGATGTTTAGTGATGACGTAGACGCCTATTGGTGACGTAGTGAGTGACGTAGTGGGTAACTAGACACCTCAGACACGGTGGTACTTTTCAAGTACGGAATGTCACTTCCTGAAATCCTTGTTCGAAGACCGCAACCCATTTTTTAACAAACTAACTAACTAACCATCACGCCATTTCCCCCGAAGGGGTAGACAGAGAGGATAGAACGCCACACCACTCTGTCCCTGGCATACTTCTCTTGTTTCCTCCACATTCGTACATCTTCTTATGCACGCACGTCGATTATTCCGACTTCTTACATGCCCACTTTCAAGCACTTGTTTTACTTGATCATGCCATGTCTTTCTCGGCCTTCCTCGACTTCTACATCCAGGCCACCCGTCGCACATCATATATTTTTCTAGCCGTTATTTCATCATCCATTCGCTCTACATGACCGAACTATCGTAAAAGACCTTTCTTAATTTTGTCGATAATGCTTATCTCAGCCTTACTTCTGCTCAAATTTCAACATTACCTATCATAATTCCGACTTCTTACATGCCCACTTTCAAGCACTTGTTTTACTTGATCATGCCATGTCTTTCTCGGCCTTCCTCGACTTCTACATCCAGGCACCGTCGCATCATAATATTTTCTAGCCGTTATTTCATCATCCATCCATTCGCTCTACATGACCGAACCATCGTAAAAGACCTTTCTTAATTTTGTCGATAATGCTTATCTCAGCCTTACTTCTGCTCTAATTTCAACATTAGTGTACCTATCATACATAGTTTTACCACACATTCGCCTGAGAGATCGCATTTCAACTGCATTCAATCTACTTTCATCATTATTTTTTAACAATGTTTTGAATTATGTTCAGAAAAGACAAATAAATAAGTACGAATTACAATCATATTATAAAAATATACAGCTTTGAGCTTTAAAAAAATCACTGTCGATATAAAATATTAAATTTGAGGGAATTTGAGACATTCAAAACATTTAAAGTACCACATTGTTTTTTCAGCGTAATTTTGCTGGACGATTGACTTCCAAGAATTACAAATTGCCAATACAACAAAATACATAATTTCATTTCATGTTTCCGACATTGGGTGCAACCAGAGACGGAACGGAATTTTCTTAGAAATAGACAGTTGTTGTGAAATCTCGGCTTGTGCATATGTGCACACTGAATGCATGCACATATCCCGATACTGTGTGTTTACAGAAGATAACAGTTTACAGTTTACAGCGCACGTGCCGTGTTTACAGTTTACACGGACATCAAACACCATAACTGCGGACGTTTGATCAATATGAATCTCCCGATTTGGATTTCATCATCGGCCACATGCCAGAAGAAAGCGGAAATAAAAATATCTCTAGTTATTAGCAACAAACCGTATATTTCAACAGCTAAGAAAAAAGAAATAGAATAATGATATTCTTGCTAATAAATGTAACGTCGAATTACAGACATTTCAAGTTTAGACTCCTCTCGAAAAGGACCACAAAAGCCTAATTAAGTCAAATACAGCTCAGTGATATTTTCTTAAAAATAAATTAAAGGATTTTCGACATTTTCTATAGAAAAACCTGTAGCAGGTTTCTATGTTAAATTATTAAAAAATTAAGAAGTAAATTTTTAAGTGTTATTGTAAATTGTATAAGTATGTAAAACATTGAATTAATATGGAAAATAAATTAAATAAATTATACTACGAATATACAGAGTTGTATTATGTATTTTATGTAGCGAGACAGGGGCCAGGGATGATGATGATGATTTCAAATCGCACTGCATCTAATTAATTAATATATTTTCTTATTTATACAGGGCATGAAGGAAAAGGTCGATTGGAAAAAATAAAGACAGTGCGTTTAAATAAATTTTTGAATTTATTCACAAGAACAGCCGAAAAGAATATTGCGATTCAATTAAAACAAAAAGTAATAATTCTTACTTCATCTGAAGGGATCGATCCCACCTCCACCCGCGACTGTTAGAGTCCCCTTGGGACTCTCTGTCAGTCACGCTATTTTATGCAGGACTTTAAATTTTTGCTGTTGCAAATGCATAAGCAAATTGCAGGGCCAAAGTTCCAAGTGAAGTTAAGTCAAGAGGGCGGACAGCATCGATCAAGTCAAAAGAAAATCACGATGCCGCCACCCCACCCTTACGATCCCTCAGTGTTCTCCATATCGAAATTCTCTGTTTTTTTCTTTCTATATTGATGGTACATAAAAACTTATATAAAACAAGAAATACAAATTAATACAGTCAACAAAATGTGCCGTAAAAGCTTAAAACAATACAAAAGAACTTCTTACTTCATCTGTGCATTATTACAAAATTCTGTGCCCAATGCAACGAATGCGGAAAGGTTGCATTTTTTTAAATCAGTATTGCAATTACAGCCACGCCCGCCATTCTGTGTTCCAAATGCACCACAACAATTAAGTACTTATTTATTATTCTGTTTGTGCAAATCGCCAGGCGGGAATGTTGCGAATGGTAATCGACATAGAAAGGGGGCGGAAACGGCACCCAGGGGGGCGATTTAACCCCTCGGTCTGTATCGATTGGCCCACTGTGCCACCGGGTTAGGCAAGGCAAGACTGAAATAATAATATGTGTTTGTGGTCAAACATTTACGCATATCTCAATATTTATGGGAGTGATGCGTGGTGTTGGAAAAAGAACGAAAGTAGACTAAATGCTGTTGAAATGCGATCTCTCAGGAAAATGTGCGGAACGAAAGATGCACAAATGTCGAAATTAGAGCAGAGTGACACTATCGACAAAATTAAGAGAGGGCTTTTACGATGGTTTGGCATTGCGGAGCGAATGAATGATGAAAAAACGGCTAAAATAAGTTATAATGTTTTTCTATAACCATCAACCAATTCTGCGGATTCTAACAATCAAACTTCTTCGTTGGGAGTAAGTCTTCAGCAAAAAAAAAACAATTTACTAAATAAAACTAAAAACTAAATAACCATTTCCCGTACGGGTAAGTACTTGACGTACTCGGTCATGCCATGTCTTTCTCGGCCTTCCTCGGCTTCTACATCCAGGCACACTTGCATTTAAACTTATTTTAGCCGTTCTTTCATCACTCATTCGCTCCACATGACCAAACCATCGTAAAAGCCCTTTCTTAATTTTGTCGATAGTGCTTATCTCAGCCTTGCACTCTGCTCTAATTTCGACATTATTTGCACACCTATCATACATAGTCTTACCACACATTCGCCTGAGAGATCGCATTTTAACAGCATTAAATTTTTCCATAATCAGTAACTGCAGTAAAGAATGTGATTTTGCTATCTGTACCTACTGTTACATTAAAACTAGATTTTTTTAAATATTATAATAACTCGGCATGGGAAAGAGATAGAAACACGTTTCTTATACAGAAATGTGGCTGTCGATGTGAGCTGTAACGTGGCATTCTCAGTTCATTTTCGACAATTTAAGACTTGGTGTAATATGATGTTCATGGTGCGATATGAAATCAGCAGTTTATCATGCGCAAGCCCAGTGTTTCTAAGATTCGCTGCGCGTCTCTTGTTTTCTCATTTCACGGAGTTATTCAAGCGTCGGAAGAAAAATAAGGCAACAACGCGTTAATAGATATTCACTAAACTTGGGCACTGAGCACTCACATTCCACGGCACAATACTGCCTCATCCAACGGAGAGAATCCGTGTAATTAAATACTTAATTGAAATCTTAATCCGGCAATTAAAAAAAACACCGTTTAAGCCGAGGAAACTACTATCTGCATTTACGGTACTAGTGATTTTATATAGTTTCGAATTCATTGAACATTGAAATGGACAGAAATAGACACTGGATAAAAAATTAACAGATTGAAGCGAAATTAACATAAAATAATTATTAAAGATATCAATTACTCGGTGTAAAAGATTTCCATAGTCAAAACGAAGAGTTTTATCATATTTTATCTTATTTATTTATTTATATTTTATTTTAATAATATCCACGCCCAAAGGGCTTTACATTACATAATTCAAATATTGTATATAAATAAAAAAAAAAAAGATTAAAAAATAGGAACCTTGGGAAGTGTCGGAGTAGTTTGATCGAAGTAATTTAATTGTTAAAGGAGATAGATAAATAATTCAAAAATAAGACGATACAATCATGCGTCTGGTCGATATCTTAAACGTGTAAAAAATTCATTGCTCTAGTGCTAAATTCCAAGGAGAAAATCAAAGACTACGATTGTAAGGAGAAACTGCCGCGGGTCGCGTGACAGCGCATCCTAAACCAGTAAAACCAGGAAAAACTTCAGCTAGAAGTTAAAAAAATAAAAAATAAAATAAAACGAGTTATAAACAAAAACAGACAGGCTAAGATATTGAAGATGTTGATATTCGTTAAGATATTGAAGTGTCTTTTTTTTATTTATTTAACCACCTCAACAGGCCAGGAGGCCCAATTACAGAGGGGAACAACGTCACAAACACCCAGGCTTGAGAAAAATATCTTTTTATTGTTGTGTTCTCACCTTTTTATTTTTGTCTTGAAGCATAGCTGTACAAAAAAATTATAGTTAAATTGAATTTAGATATAAGTTAAACATGTTGGTGTTACAAATCACGTGGCGATAATACTAAGTACTAAGTAGATTTAGATATTGTAAATTCTGAACAACTATTGATTGTTCAGAGATAATCTAGTTTATGTAATATCCGATAATATTTTGTTTAAGTATGTTTCTTTCTAAGGACCCAATAACTTGAGTAGTAGTGTTAGTAAGTTTCCAATTAATATACTATTTGATAAAATTTAGTTGATTCAGGAAAATTATATTTTAATAACCTATTGTAATAGCATATTTAAAAAAAATAACATAAACTTATTCAAATCCAAATTGTAAATCATAAATTTAAATTTTCAGGCAAATACAGTAATTACATATCTTTTCAATAATTATAATATTGTACATATCTTCTCTGAGACAGGTGCGCAAAACGCCACCTAGTAGAGAAGATATCAATAACAAATTAGTTTCACACACCATCTGTAATGAATAAGATATGTAATGTTAGGGACCATAATAAACAAATAAACAAATATGTATGTGGTCGTTTCTCTAACGGCTGTAACCCCTTCATGTTAACTGCATGTTCAATTTATACTGCAGTACCAATGCAGAACAAGGAACCGCCTGCATTTCCCGTATAGCTCGAATTACAAGGCGATCGTTTAGAAATGTATGGGATATTACCTAATCACTAAATGAAGCTTTACTCACGGATGTTTTTAAAACTTGCCCTAAAGGAGTTTGTTGGAAAAAACAATATTAGAGATTTATAAACAGAATTTATTTTTAAAATGCGTCATGGGCGTAATTCGCGCTAAGTCAAGAAATGGCACACACAGTTCTTACACAGTTCAGGCTCTTACACAGTTTAAAATATAATAAAAGTAAATCGTCGATGCACATTTAAAATAGGCCATGAGACTCTAGGCATAGTTTGAGATTTTAATATTATTTTTTTTTATATTTTAATTTAATTTAATTTACGGACTTAAGTCCATTTCAAGATACTTAGTCAATAACTGTTTCTTTTAAAAAAACTAAACTGATAAAAAAGCGATTTGATTTATGAAAGAAGTAGGAAAAACTATAATTAACTGCATTATAAAATCATATGTTTTGTTCTGTTTAGTTTTATATTAAAACAGTAATTATCGATTAGATAATCGAAATTAGAAAGTGTTCAAAATCACATGACCCATATTTAATTTGCATCGACGCTATACAAAAGGGTAAAACATTTAAGTACTTATCTGAGTATTAAAAAATAAATAATTATCGAGTAACTTTTGGTTGTTTCACAATTCCTTCCATGATTTATTTTTAAAACACACCGCACCAGAAGGATGCGTTTCCCGTCTAGGAAAGTCAAATAAATATTGAAGAGTATGCTAACAAAACTATTAAATAGTGCACTAATGAGTAAAGTGACGACGGAGGAATCAACGTCCGACAGTCGGCGTCGTGTCCGGGGCCCGACACGACAGTCGGATCGTCAGCCGATCTTTGTCGGCCAAACTTCTTCGTTTCGGATGCCGGCTATTGAAAACCTTAGGCATTTACAGAAGCAAATCCAACAATGTACATACTTTACTAAGGCCCATAATTGGGTTCATTCCGATTTTTTATTTTTTATTTAAAAAAATTGATTGAAAAATTACAATATCAAGGGAATTTTCTTTTAATTTTTACGATGTCATAGCGCGGTTTGAAATGGCGCTTTTTCAAATCGCTCGTAAAATCCTCCATTTGGCGCGCATGCGGTGTGACGTCACATCAATATGAGCGCTCACTTCGTAATGAATTTCCCGGCTTTTATAATGGACGGGTATGACGTCATTAGCCAATAACGGGCGTTAAAAGTCACTCGTAATTTCGTGTTTTTAAACATAAATTTATAAATGAAAACAACATTTTTGATTATTGTGTTTTATATCGTTGGAATTGTAAAAATATACTTAAAATATTTATAACGTTTTCAAGGATATTCATGCTATCGGGAACAACCCAATTACCATGCATTCCTAGGAAATTAGTTATATGTGATTATGAAAGATGTAGATTGCTGCGTTTGCTTCTAATGGCCGTATATTATGTAGCTCTAACTATAGCTTTAAACTTTTGTTTCTCAGTGATGAGTAAGTACTAAGTACATTACTTAATTATATTAAGTATAACTACTACTACATTCCCTTACCCGCACACCAAACGGTGCATAGGGCACTGCATCGATACACTAAGTGCAGTATTATTTAAAAGTATTTTTAAATATTCAATACTAAGTTCGAAACGCGGGTGCGCCATCCACGGTTGATCATTCCTACAATCATAGCCTCTGGATTTTCACTGGAATTGGCAGGAAAAAAAACTACTAATTAAAAGCCACATCGAATTCTAGGGGATTAATGCGGAGGTTTTTATTTTATTATCTTACTTTTCCGTAAAGAAAACTATTTAATGAGCGCCGCCATTTTGATCCCATGTTATAAGTACAGGGCAAAATGCGATTTTGGCAAAGGTGAACTGTTTTTTTATCTATTATCCGGAAAAAAATATTGTAGTAGTCGAAACGAAAACGTAAAAACAACGAACGAAAAAATCACGCTAATATGTCAGGGGCTCCAAGACGCCACTCATTATCGCATTTCAAACTTCACACGTCTTATTATAAAATGATACGGATGATAAAATGGCTTTGACATTTGGAACTAACGGAAAAACAGATTATAATAACGGCTTTAAATTTATTTAATATTTGAGATCAGAAGACGACAAGAAAATTATTTATTATTATTATATTTAACGAGGTTAATTTTATTTTTACTAATTTTAAAATAACTGTATGATCTCCCATTTGTACAGATGAAATTTATGTATCCGCGCTATGCATTTGACATTTTTATCGGTAGATAATTTTTATGAACCGCAAAAAATATCTTCACAACCTAAATTCGAAGCCGTTCAAAATTCATTGATTTATGAATCCACATTTAATACTGTGCTGTGTGCTATAAACATACAAGTAAATATAACGATACAACGTTGAAATAATAATTAATCACCCTTACTTAAATAAATCTTACTTACTGACGTATCATATTTATAAAAAACTCAATTTACAACTGTAAAACAATAATTTAATTAACTTAAATAACAGCAATTAAGAAAACAGTTTGCTTAATTTTATCTAAGAGAAACGGTGTAGAAAAAATATTGTAATATCGGATATCTCAAAAAGCACTTTTTGGAATGGATAAGGATCATTGGCGCTTTTGAATTGAGAAAAAATTATGCATTATTTGCAAAGTAGATACCCGAGACTCGTTGGTACGTGTGATCTTAAAATGCTAACAATTACGGATAAGATACTTTTCTTCCTAACTAATAAAAAAATATACAAAAAAACATCAGATTTAAATGTTTATCTAACAATGGAAATCGCTAAGTAAACTTCAAGTATTTATTTTTGATCGTCGGCCGGACTGTCTTCATTTTGTTTACATGCATTAATTAGTTTCGCCTGGCATTTTAGCGCTATTAAAAGCTCACGTAGTTACCTCAGTCATTGACCAGAAATTAATATCGTTGACCAAAATAAAGATCTAAAGATAGATGAAAGTGGTGGGAGTATTGGGGAGAACAGATAGTAGCTATGGTAGACCAAGAATAAAAGCATCCTACGCATCTTCAAAACAAAGGTAGGCTTGATCAAAGTTGCATAGGTCGATGCATTGATAGACATCGGACCACATATTGCTAGAATAATATGTGTGCTTACGCTCCGATACAAAGGTAAACTTGAAACAATTCAATATCTGAAAAGGAATAAAGAGGATGTAGGTGTCTGAAGTAAATCAAGACAAAAAAGCACTAATAAAATATCGAACACTCTTTTAGTTGACCGGAAGACCTATTTATGTCTCTCAATAGTCTGTCTTCTACGTAACAAGTTTTCCGTGGTTCTTGCCATCTAAATTAGATGCAGAGAAGTTCGTTTAGTCTACAACAAATACATATTCGCTCAAATAATAAACATAAAACGGAGTCCAGACCAGAAGCAAAACATTATTTATTATCTCGAAATGTAATACCAATTCTGGTCAAAATTCATTTATTAACAGATCCTGCAACACGTATAACAATACGTTTAATTATATAGATTTAAATAATATTAAATTGGATAGGTTGAAGAAAGATGCTGCAATTATTTTGTTTTAAAAATATGTAAATTAGTCAATTTATTAAGGTATGTGATGAGTACCTATCCTGTAGATACATTGATTATCTAGGTATTATAGTTTTTATTTTTCTAAATTTTAATTTCTAAAAAATGTTACTTTTATTTTTCAGTTTTATGTTTTACTTTTCCTTTAAAACGTTTTATTTATGCGTTACATATTACAAATAAGCAACTGTGTACAGGATGGGTACTTTGCAACAATAATTAGTATGTAAATGTTTCAATGTTTTTTTTAGCCTATAAATGGACTTTATTGTTAGAAATTAATGTTGTATATATTTAAAATAAGTGTATGTCTGATGGCTGTCCATAAACAAATAGTATTAAAAAAAAACAATATAGATGAAGGTGTCTGATGCAAATGAAGTGTCAAGATAAAAAAAAGACATTAAATGTCGAACACAAGATTGTTCTAGAAGACTAGATGATCGGAAAGCCTATTTAAGTGGGTATGTCTATGATAGTGCGCCTTCTCCATGACGAGTTTTCCGTGGTTTTTGTCATCTAAAATGCGCGGAGGTTACTTTCCCGAACATTAGACTAAAGTACATAAATAAGAAGCCATTAAATAGAATAATACAAGATTAAAATCGCCAAATCTGGTTTCAGTTACCCAACGAAGACAGCTGAGTGCAGTAATTACTCCGAGATTGCTCTTCGTGAGTCGGGATCAGTGTAGCATAAAGTGTTATATCGAGCGTCAATTACTCTGGTGAACTCTTACCACAGTGACCTTAATATGGTGCCATGGAAGCCTAGTATTGGGTCAGCTTCGAGGTGGATGTCTGGTCTCTCAACAATTCCTGCCATTGTGCTGGAATCTTAAGCCAAAAAATGATATCACAAGCTTTCTTTTTGTCTCTAATATATTGCGTACTTATTTTGCTGTCATTTGAAGTGAAAGCAGCGATAAAAACAACGTAATAAAAATCTTGCCCAATACTTACACAGTGATTTTGAAGGTAACGGTGAAATTTTCTTTACATTTTTAATTACATGTTGAATGAACAACAAACAAGCGAAAAAAGCTTCTGCAAAATCCAGTTAAAACATTGTAAAAAGCTAGATTAGCTTGATCGCAGCCGCAGTCTCCGATCAGACATAAAAATGCGATTTTACGAGTTGCCCAGAAATAAATTTCATTCCAACGTGAATACGGCGAGGGGACCGTTACCCGACCGGCTGAAGTCTTATTGCTTATTATTATTATGGCATTATCATCAAATAACCGTATTTTACCAGTGAGACTTACTACGCACGGATCCGGTCGTCTCGTTACTTCAGCAGTACTCGATTCGGTTACGAGATATGTACGGAGATTTCAAATTTACTGCCGAGGAGTGTGAATCAGTATGTTTACGAATTACGCAACTAATCAACTGGTATGAAATGTGTATAATATGAATAATAATATATTGCTTAGTTTTGAAGTCGTCAGAAACTTCTAAAAAAACTAGAGTATGATCATGCAATACTTTAAAAGACGAACTGATGCAAAATTACAATTGACATCTCAACAGAGACGAGAAGTTTGGAAGGGCTGCTGAGATGTTAATTGTAATTAAATACAATTCCGTCATGAATCTTTAGAATTCAGACGTATGTATGTCCAGTTCGAAGGACCATCATTATTTTTCATGAGTTAATTTAGCTTTGATTTTTTAACTAACTAACTAACTAACCATCACGCCATTTCCCCGTAGGGGTAAGCAGAGAGGATAGAACGCCATACCACTCTGTCCTGACAGACTTCCTTTGCTTCCTCTACATTCTTACATCTTCTCATGAACATACGCCGATTATTCCAATTTTAACTTTTCAAAATGCATTAAAACTGTTAAAGTCAAAGAAAAACGGGTATAGGTACAAGGTACAACATTCCGCCTTGTAGACGAAATAAATAGTTTCAGAAGGACCATATTATTTTTAATTTTTTTTTTATTTAAAAAAAAAATCTATGCAATCTTATGATATTAGCACATATTTCAATTTGTAAATACTATTTTCAATAAAGCCTATGCGGCTTGTGCTTGAAGATAGGAATCGAGTCGTGTCGAAGTGGGGATTCGAACCGACGATCTCTAGACTCAGAGACCGCGACGCTACCCACTGGGCCACCACCCGTTCATTATATTCACATATTTAAGTTTTTCATTGTTTTTGCATGACTCAAACTCCGTTTGGCACACGTATCTACCAGTTTAGACGATTTGTATTACACCTCATGAGAAAATTATGCAAAATACGTACATAATATTAAATACGGGTCCCTACCGAGCACTGGGTTAAGGTCACGGATCCGGTTTTTCGGGATATTGTGAAGACGCGTAGTAAATAACAAAAAAAAACGTCAACACGGATGGAAAAATTCTACCTGTGGAAAAAGTCGACAACTATGTTTATCTTGGTCACAAATTCACCATCGGCAGAGACAATTAGACCAGCGAGGTGGATAGGAGGATAAATCTCTTTTGGGTGGCTTTTGGAAAGCTAAATTCCACATTCCGAAGCTCCATTCCCAACTCACTCAAGACTCGAGTATTCAACCAATGCATTCTGCCCGTCCTTACTTATGGCGCGGAAACAATGACTCTGACCAAGCAATCCTCCCATAAGTTGCAAGTTGCACAGAGGAGCATGGAGAGGATTATGCTTGGAATAACATTAAGAGACCGAAAAAGGAACGATTGGATCCGACGCCAGACAAAGGTCTGCGACGTGGTGCAGCGAATTGCTTGGTTGAAGTGGAAATGGGCCGGTCACATAGCCAGAATGACGGACGACAGATGGACGAAACGCGTTCTGGTGTGGAGACCGAGGAACCAGAGGCCTCGAGGACGTCCACCGATGAGATGGGTGGACGATATCAGGAAGTCTGCTGGACGACAGTGGGTGGGGACGACGCAGGATCGGGAGGAGTGGAGACGGCAGGAGGAGGCCTATGTCCAGCAGTGGACCTCAACGGGCTGAGATGATGATATTTATTTAACCACTTCAACAGGCCAGGCGGCCCAATAACAGATGGAAACCACGTCACAAACACCCAGGTTTGAGGTAAATCACTTGATTTTTGTGCTCTCACCGGGAACCGAACCCAAAACCTCCGTAACGTGAGCGTCCAGCATTTTAGCCATTACGCTACGGAGGCTGCCGATAATAACACAGGGTGTATAACTTTAAAAGCATAATCATCATACCACATCCGCTCCCTATGTGGAACATATGAATTCCACAAACTACTTCCAAGCCAAGCGATCGACCGCCAGTTCCTGTGCATCCTCCCAAGTCAAGTCCACGTCCCGCAGCTCGGACGTAAACTGCCGATGGATTGATCCGTCAAAGCTGTCATTGAATTCGTCAAAACGGACTTTTCCACGAAAAATGTAAATGCCTCGGAGAAGAGATCCCCCATTTTAATATAATGTTATGCTTAAGTAATACGCCAGTATAAAAGGCGTAAGCGCCACTCGTTCCCGGTTCCCATACGCGCGATCGATTGTGAATTTTGCGAAACGACAGCGTTTAAATGATGCGTGCTAAGGGCACAGTGCGGTGGGCGGTGGGCGAGTAGGTAGCAAGTACGTAGGTGTGCAACAGCCGGACGGGGTTCATTCCCCCTACCGGATATTGGCGGGAAACCAGATTGACTAGAACAAAATGGCGGTTATGTAATCAATGGGCTAACATCGCGATGATTTGTTTACACCACATTTGTCTAGAAATAAATAAAGAGTCGGATGAGCCCGGAGGCGATTTGCGGGAACTTCGTTTCGAAAATGTATTCACGTTCAAATGTGCTAAGGAAGCCATTTAGCGCTTTTGAGATTGGTTGTATTTCCTATCCATTTCCTTGTTCTTATGGGAAAGTGAATGAAATTAAAAATACGAAGGGAATATTATCCATGTTTCTAAGGGTTTAGACGGTCTTCTGAAAAGTTACACAATACTTATATGGCTGTGGCCGTAAAAATTTGTAGGTGATTGTTATTTTGTGCCTTTCGTAGATAAAAACGCTATAGAGTTTGTTTTATAACCGTTTGTCCATCATTTGCGGTCTTAAATCTTCAATAAAATAAACATATCTTCTTGTGAATAAATACGTTATTCACGATATATCTTCTTAGAATCCATTTGCTTATTTATACCGATTTACGGAAAACGGAATTTCGCGTTTGTATGAAAGTAGAATGTGTCCTTTTCTTGAGTTGTCCCGTATTTTATTTTTTCTAAAAATCTACAGGGCATAATTCTACCTTTTATTTTGAAGTAAATATTTTTTTAATATCTATACCAACATAATAAATACAAATTTTAAAATAATAATGCTTACTTAATACATTTAAAAAAAAAACTTGAAATATGTGTTACAATCTTGCCCATGATGTCACTTCATGCTTTTGGTCATTATTTTTTAACGTGAACTTTAAAGAATTAAACAATTTTTTTTTTTTTAGTTAATACCATAACCTAGACGATACGATAACACCATAAGTCAAGTTATGCAACATAAAATAAAATTGTGTCAACTTTGTCAGTTTCGCACAAAAATTTTTCAATGAAGGTGGTCAATTTTAGAAAATCTGTTATACATCCTTAACTTCGTTCAATTTGAGAAGGTATTCTCTTTCTTTTCCGTAATATTTTTACACATTTATGTACCTAAATCAATTTCGTATCACTATGTGCGTTTAAATTTTTTAGAAAAATACTTACATTCTTTCAAAATAAATATTTTACTTTAAATTTGACTCGACCGTCACCTTCTTACTGTATGTGACGGTCACTTTATTGTGGTATACATACGTACGTGTCGGTTATTCGTTTTTGATTCTGGGGGTAAACTAAGCTCAGTTCACAGATGGGGGAAAAAAAGCTGTAATCGTACAAAAATAATATTGGAATAAAAAGTAAATTAATTAACTAAATTTACAAGACAAAACTTATTACGGCACGTCCGTCAATAATAAATTAAATCCCCGTAGTTAGTACGTACATATAAATATATCGGGATTCTTAGAAATAATATTATTATTGTATTTTTTTATTTTACAAAAATACCATAATACAAAATCACATATGTGATATATCAGCCCCCGGCCGACCCTAAACACCTTCGTGTGCTCGCATATTTCTTAAAATTTATTTGCCTTGTTTAAAAATACTTATTTTCTTTTTTTGTTTTTTATATGCAGATGCATATTTTTACTTTTATTTTTGTTATTATGTATTCTTTTATATGAACCTTAGAGGCTTGCACTCCCCACCTCAAGGTTTGGAATAAATTATTATTATATTATTATTATTATTATTATTAATTTCTTACGCATCCTGTACTGAGTACGTCACGTCTGTCTGGCCAGTTAGACAGAGGAGGATGGAACCTCTCTCTCTAATATTACGTATATTTGACGCACTAAAAATCTTGATGATTTATACTTAACTAGTGACAACTGGTAATACAATTTTTTAATAAAAAAGGTGTGTTATAATATATATATTAATATAATATTTCATGACCACACGAACTTTATGATGTGCGCGCTGCGGACTTAGTCCCATGCAATATTACAGGGCAGAACCGCATTTTTTGTAGTCTCAGTACGTTCCTTAAGCCATTTACTAAGTCAACCCACAGTACCTACTATCTCTGTCTCGTTCGTAAATCGATTTCGTTTTTTATTTTCAATATTATTAATACCAATGTTTAAATTGGAGTTCGTTTATGTTATACATACATATATGATGTACACTGTGCCATTTTTTATTTTACGAATAAATAAAAAAATGTTTCCTTGAAGATGTTTCATTTTAAAAAAATTATTTTTTCCAATACCCAAAAAATTTCCAAACTAAGTTTACAAAGCAAGGAAATCATACACATATATGTTAATAGAAAGCGCACTAATATTTTGTTGTAGTATTATCATACTTACTCAAACAGAAAGTCAGATCCGAAAAAAAATGGACAGTCACAGAATAAAAAATTTTTGCAGACGTATTTTTGAAGCTCTCTTGACGGTTTATAACTTCTCGATACAGTTTTACACGTGTCGATGACAAAAAAGCATTGACAGTATTGTAATGTGGCTGCGTTTGCTAAAGGTTGCATTCACGCATTTGAGTTTAACAACATGAAAAAATAATTATTTTTTTTATTTCCAATTAGGCCCGCATTCCTAAATAACCCCGTTTTACGCTACACTTTTTGCGTATTGCGAGAGTGAGAAAAATCAGAGCGCCATCTAATTCCGATGAGAGGAAATAGGATAGCATCAAGTTCTCGTATAGTATTTATAAGTCTGCTATCTTGCGAGAGTGAGACCACACTTCTCGCTGTCTAATTAACATGAAATAGTGTGAAATAGTGATAGGAAAGTATTTCGCGTTCGATTATCAAGCATTAAGTCGGAATTAACTAGACACTATAATATCTCCTTCACTCTAATTGGATTGTATAGCACTTGTTTTTAGATCTCTTTCTAAACACGTTGTATTTCCCTATGTTTTCAAAATTCTAAAATTTGATTTACAAAAATTAACGGCCGGAGCCATATGAGAATTTCGTTAATTCGCTTAATTATTTTATGTTTCATGTAAGAAAAAATAACCAGTAATAAATAATAATTATTAATACTTTTCCTTAGTCTCAACTCGAAGAGTTATTGACTGACGATCACAAAATGAAAGAACCACACGTCAATTATTGATCTTTTAAAGATTTTTGCGTTGAGTAGGTAAGGTAAACGGCTGTAATACTGACCGTGTCCGTATTACTGATCTATTCCAACAACAACAGAGAAAATAAGTAAAATAAAAAAAATGAAACATGTTTATGAATATTGGCAAAAATAGAACACAGCATCTGTTAATTGTTCACACTTGTTCTGTGGTTGACATTTGATTTTTTCTATTTAAAAAATCAGTTGGAGTTTGGACACCCGGCGACTAACAGCAGCACACAGCAAATCCTTACGAAGGAAGCCTAATTTTCCAAGTTTACTTTAAGCGATATATCATGTGTATTCAAATGCTTTTCGGTTATATTTATATTCGGTTAGTAGGATATGACTCTTGATTTTTCATAAAATAAAGTGTTTGTGAGATATGTTTACTATTTGTATCATATGTTTTTAAATTAAAAGTGGTCAGTATTACATTCAAACCATTTTTTGGACTGTTTCCATTACTGACTTAAGCAATCAGTGTTACATCCAGCTGATATTTTAATCGTTTTCTTTACTGACCTATGGTCAGCAATAAATTCAGTGAGAAAGATTCTAAAATTTAAATAAGTTTACGATCAAACTAAATTTAAAAATCATTTTTTATGTGATTTATAGAGCACAAAGAATTTTAAATTATGAAATTTAATTCTGACCAACGTATTTTTGCTTTATTTTTATCTTATTAATGAGTATAGTCAGTGGTCAGTAATAGAAACAAATTCGGTCAGTATTACATTTATTAAATGAAATGCACTTTTATTTTAAACTACTTTTTTTTTTTTTAAATTCCAACCGGTTTCGTACAAAGCCAGGAGAGTATCTCCGAAACCGGTTGGCATTTTAAAAATAAATAAGTAGTTTGAAACAAAAGTGTGTTTCAATTAATAATTATGAAAACTACAAAGTGAGTGCTACAAACATTGAGTTAGTATTAATTTTATAATCTACTACTACTACTACTTCCCCCTTTTCGCAACCAATGGTGCATAGGGCACTGCATCGGGACACCAAGTGCAGTGATTCTTGATCATTTTATTACATGAAGGTAAGATGATCAGTCATACGCTTCAGTACCAGTCCACCCCCCCCCCAAGGTATCACACATGAAATATTAATATGAAAATCACATGTAAATAAATATTTCATGTTGTCCCCCTACGGGAATCGAACCCGCAACCTCATGCACGGTAGCCAAATACGCTACCACTATGCTACGAGGCGAACAGCATAACATAAATGTTATGTTAGTAAAGGAGTTCTGTGCCGAGACGTCTTTTTACATATTAATATTAATTAAAAGAGGAGGGAAAAAATGTGGTGCTTGAAAAGAAACAGAAAGCGGCCTACGTAGAGTAATGGTTAAGATGCTGGACTCACGATACGGAGATTCCGGGTTTGATTCCCGATGAGAACACAAATAATGCTAAATGCTAGTGGAATTTACTGTATCCCTGATATATCAATATTACACCGTTCATCTTCTGATAAATATTTTAAGTATTCCTTGTAGTAAAAATTATTTTACTATATTTTTAGTTGCTTCTATGATTATCGATTGATATTTTTCTTATGTGTTGCTTAGATTTATTATTAAATATGTTGAATAAATAAATCAAAATCTGTTATTTCACTCTCGGTCAGTAATAGGATCACTATAGGTCAGTATAAGAGTATAATCCATTTTCGGTATGTCAGTAATGAATACAAAATCTGGATATGTTTAATATTTAAAAAAAATTAAATCGCTTGTTTTTTTAAACTTATTTTTTTACCGTATTAAAGTAAATTCATTTACTTTAGAAATAAACAAAATTTATAAAGTTTCAACTACCAGATATTTAAAAACAAAAAATAAATAAAAATGTCTGCCAGATTAAGACACGAAATAGGTCAGTATTATAGCCGTTTACCTTATGTCCTTCTGGTGCAATATTTATATTACATTCTGTCAGTTCAATATGCGTGTTATTTTTAGTATTTAAATATCGCCAACAGGTGCGGCTGAACAAAAAACTCAATGAATCGTTAACGTCAACAGCTTCAAATGATTTATAAATGTTTTTATTCGAAAGATATTTAATATTTAGCAAAAAACAAAATATGCCACAAATACTTATTACCTATTATTTTTTTTAAGTAAATTGAAATCTACACGATCTTATGATATTTGCACGTAGGTACATATTATTTTATAATATTTTTAGATAATAGTAAAAATGAATCTATACAATCTGATGATACGAATTTATTGGATTTGCATAAAACTACTTAAATTTGCAAATGAATATACCAGCTTGTGTTCAAAAATATGCATAAATAATCATGTCGAAGTTGGGGTTTGATCAGGAGTCTTAAACGCTACCACTGGGCTACAAAATTTGGACTTTAGACACCAACCTACTATAATATCTGCTTATACTGTTAAAAAAAAAAAATTTTTAATTGTAACAAAAGTGAAGGTGGATGTACTTATTTACAGAAACTTTCTTGCAGTAAAAAAAAAATATCCCTAGATAACCCGCATTAAAACTTCAGTGATAACCTCTTCTCCCATCTTTAAATATAACAACAACCCTAGGGGTCGTATTGAAAAAACTGAAATGTCATTCTTCTATAGTTCTTGCAGCCTACCCCTGACCTTAGTTTACACGGACTCGTAAATGTCAAGGGAGGAAAATGGTATTATAAATTTAGACCCTATTAATCGGGGGCGAGGGGTGGGGGCGTGACGTAACAACCCTGACGTCACTCAGAGGAATATGATGGTTCCGCAGGTCATTATACTTACGACACGGGTTTACGGCGGAATAAGTATACGAAAATGACAAACAGATCTCATACAGATAGAATGACTTTGTAATGTGAAACGACGAATGCATATTCAATATAAATAAGTACATGTTTTTAAATTTCGTCAGATATGGTTATCAGATGATAGGTCGAATGGGGAATGTTGTAATACGTCAAGTGGCCACTTTACCCAGCCGATGACAGGTCATAAGCCCTGTAAAACGCACTGATTCGTCTCCAGAATGCACTAGTGTTTCTTTTCTATGAACACCACTAATTACTTACGAAATAAGTAGCTACTTATATACAAAGTTAAGTCAAGAGTTTCCCCGTTGGGCATTTACAAATACATAATATTTTATACAGTAGTTACAGTACTTATATAAATTTGAAATATAATTAAAATAAAACAAAATAAAATTAAAAACAGAAGAGCCAAAAGAAATAATACGCTGAGAAAAAACTGAAATATTTTTTCATAGAATCAAAGTAATAATATAAATAGAATAAAATTAAAATAAAGACAAATAATTATTACATAAAAATTATTACAAAAATAAAAATTACATAGAATTAAAGTAATTTATTAAGAAGGACTTGAATCTCTGGATATTGACATTAAATAAATCGATTGACCCGCAATGCTCGTTACCCAACCTGTGTAATCTGGGTATAGGAGAATGAACATAATAGTTAGTTCTACCACTGCCACAGTGGAACAGACTTTTCTGTCTAGTACTAACTGTAGGTACTCTAAACTTTATTCCACCGAGCAACTCAGGGCAATCGATCGTTGAATGTAAGATATGGTAGAGGAATACGAGATCTGTCATAACTCTCCTGTCACTAAGGGTTATCAAGTTGGTCTCCTTAGAAGAAACTTGTAATCAATGAGTTCTGTGGCAATGTGGTAATATTTACTATTTACAAATCTTAAAAACTTATGTTGTACTCTTTCAATAGCCTTTATATGAATATTGTAGTAAGGAGACCACACCACTGAGTTGTATTCCAACTGGCATCTCACTAAAGCATTATAAAGAATTTTAACACATTTAATGTCTTTAAAGTCCCTCACTGTCCTTAACACAAAACCTAACATTTTCATGGCTCATCTTCAGGTCATCGGCAAACAATAACACTTCAACACCGCTAAAAATCTTTAACTATATCATTGATAAAAAGTATAAATAGAATAGGACCTAAGTGAGAGCCTTGTGGCACTCCACTTGTGGCTTCAAATACATAAGATTCAAATGAATGTATTTTAACACAAAGTTTTCTCTTACTAAGGTAAGATTTGAGCCAAATAAGGATATCACTGTTCAAACCCATTAATCGTAATTTTTCGAGCAGCGTTGAATGGTGTACCTTGTCAAAAGCTTTACTGAAGTCAGTGTATAAAGAATCAACTTGAGATTTCCATGAAAAACATTATGCTCCACGGATATGAAATGACGTCGATGATAATGATCTATCTTGTGACTGGATTTGTATTTCAGTTCAGTTGCAAACCAAACGCATCTTCAAAAGCGAAAACATATCATTTTCACCAGGCAACATAGTGCATACTTAATTGTAAGTAAAGACAAATTAATGTGCATACATTTTAGAACAATATCTATTATTTTAATGACATAGAAATAAATCAAAAGTAGTATTTGAAATAATTACACGTTTTTCTGAATCTCTGGAGTAATAATTCACGACAGATGAGACCAAGTATTTTTGTTGCAAAATACACGGCTATTAAAGCGATTTGCTCTAGTTTCATTTTAGAAAAATATACTTAAGTATGAAAATGTTATGCTTAGAATATAAAGCGAAAACTGTATTGAATATTGAATGGTCAGCTCGACATTTGGCTGACCTGACAGTAAGAAAGTGTTTTTTATGTAAACGTTTAAGCAGATATTAAAATCTTATTAAATGTTTTAAAAAACGTAAAAAACAAGTCGATGACGGGAGTCAACGGGAGACGATGAAGATGCGGCACTCATCGGGAAGGCAGCCGAGAAAAGCAGCTTCTCTGGTGACTGTGAAGTCCTATACGAGACCTGCACAGTCGACCACATCTCTCACACCTCCAGGTTGTGGGGGGGGGATCCTGTTGGTAGCTGCTTCGCTCGCTGTGTTCTAAGTCTCAAATTCTCCAGCCAGAGATTGTCATGAGCCGCTCTGCCTTCCCTTAGCTCTTTCCTCCATGCCATCCTGTCCCTGGCGTGAGTTTCCCAATTATCAGCGTCTATGCGAAATGTCTTCATATCGCGTTTACAGACATCCTTAAAGCGCAATCGCTGACCTCCATGGGATCTTTTGGCATCGCAAAGTTCACCATACAAAATATATTTAGGTATTCGGCCATCCTCCATACGACTCACATGGGCGAGCCAGCGCAATCGTTCCTCTTTTAAGAGAGCCATCGCCGAAGCTATCCGAGTGCGGGCTAATACATCTGCATTAGTGACTTTGTCCTTCCATGTCACGTCAAGGATACGCCGTAGACATCGCAAATAAAAGGCGTTTATCTTCTTCTCTTAATGGCTGTAAGTTGGCCAGGTTTCTGCACTGTAAAGGAGCGCGCTAAGAACACAGGCTTAATAGATCTGGACTTAAGTGGATATTGTTAATTTACCCTTATTCCAGATTCTATCTTGGAGTTTGCCAAATGTGCCGCTTTCCAAATGCGACAGTTAATTTCCTGGTCCAGTGAGCAATCATCAGACACCGTTGAACCGAGGTAGCAAAATTTCGAACAGACATCTAGAATTTGACCATCAACTGTTATATATGGTTTTTGGTCTGTATTTTGTTTCAGTACAGCGGTTTTCTTCAAACTTATTCGCATAGAGAATGATTTGCACGCCGATGAAAAATGGTCCATCAAAAACTGCAGATCTTAGAACGCAAAGTACGCATTAGGATCCTTATGAATAAGTTTTATTTTTACAAATAAACCATGATTTCCACCACAGTCAGTCTCACGTCTCACCACAAGACTATCGAGTTTGTATGATTGGTTATATTGCTGCGGTTAGCCATCCAGTTGCTTTTTATTATTTTAAATTTCAAGTTTATTTTTGTTACGTGCCCGCGAAGTTTTTGTTTGTTTTGAAATAAGTATTATCTAAAATCGTAACCGCAAACAAGAAATTTAATAATGTCAGTGATACCAAGGAAAAATCGACATTTATTATGTCTGCGATAGTGGTGCACAAATTATGTATGTGGCTAATGTACAAAGCCATGCATGATGCCGCTCCAGAGTATTTAAAAGAGCTTTGCATTCCAGATAAACTAGCTGAAAGACGTCTCACACTTCGATCAGCTACATCTACAGCTATAGGCAGGGTTTTAGTACCGATCCGTAATCAGCGCACAAAATTTGGAGAGCGCGCTTTTGCGGTCGCGGGCCCTGTGGCTTGGAATGCTCTCCCACCAGAAGTGCGCAACTGTGAGAGTGAAGTGATGTTTCTAAAGAAACTTGAGACCTATATGCTCTCAAAATCTTCTGATTAATTTTGATAATGGTATTTTCTACTCAGAAATTGAGTTTTCACTCACATTAAATTTCCCGAGCCGTTAAATTCAATATTTGAAGCGCCCTTGAGGTATATTTATACGAACACGGCGCTATATAAATTATCCATAATAATAACGTAGACGTAAAGGAAGTTATTGTTAAAAAATAAAGTACTGAGAGTAATGACTGTGTAACTATTACAAGAGTAGGTACAAGAATGAACGACCATCACACAGGCAGCTGGCTTTCATTGTTTGCTAATTCCCGCCTTAAAACGAAAGGATCGCGCACGAAATAATCTCTCTGCCCATTGCATTGTGCCTCTTTTGTTTTGGCCGGCCAAACAATAGCATCCATTTGCATAATGGCGCGGCCGAGACGAGGCGTATTTGGGCCGAATAAAAAGTTCATAATAATACATTTGAGAAACGCAGAAGATGTGAAAAGCCACAAAACAAAATAGGCACACTTAGAAATGAGATATCAATAGAAAAAAAGTCATTCGTTACATTAATTCAAAATGGTGGTAGTAAATTTGATTGCGGAATTTCGAATCGGTAACTCAAATTTTTAGATACATAATTTTTAGTGGGGCGATGAATTATCCGGCGTCGACCATAAGTGGACACGATTTATTGGGGTGAAATTGTCAAATTGTTGAATACGAAATTCAAATTTTCCATACTAACTTACTGAAAGTAATTTCGTGTGTATAAGTTCAATACCGCAAAGAACCATTTGTCAAAATGTTAGGGGAGACAAAAAACCCTCTAATTTCGTAAAAAAAAAGAGTTAAACATGAAATTTGTACGGGGATATACGCGGTATTGTGTGTGAAGATGATTTATTCGCGGTATTGACACTAACCGAGTGCAGCAGTCTATTGGTCAATTTTAAATTTGAATGAACCAATCAATCGATGCGGCTTGTTTCGTTCAACGAAAATCACCAAAAATGCGTATTTTGAATTTATTGTAATACGCGGTATTGAACTTACATGGACGATTTATTGTTCATCTATTCGCCCCCTGGGTGAAGCATACGGACTTCACAAACTGTCTGCAAGGTGCTCGATTGGCTGCCAATAACTCTGCATTATCCAAATACTTGCAAAAAATAATACACTTACTTAATTAAGTCATTATACCTATTATTTTTTTCAATTATTCTTGAAATCTTTGACCAGGTACAAATTTGTACTGGGCCAGAAAGATCGATAATCATTAAATGTGTACCTTTACTTAGCTATATTAAATTTAATTTTAGACCAGAATTTTGGTCGGTTTTTCTTCTCTGTGGCATTTAAAGAGCGTTCTCATTTCTCTTAAGTAATATAATTTATTATCATAAAATTTGGTTCGGACAAATAAGTGTGTAATGGGGTTAAGTCTATAGGTTCCCCGCGCGAACAAATTTCTAGCACCTAAGTTTTTAGTTTACAATCGCAATGGGCCCTTTATTTTTAGAATCCCTTATCAAGATCTGGTCGACAAACATGGCCGCCCTAACGCGGCACATGTGCCGTAAATCTAGACGGAATGGACTGAATCTCGGAATCACAGAATCTCGACAGTCGAGATTCGAGTTTTACGGAGTAAGTAATAGCATATCGTTCTATATCTAAATCTCGGAATATCGACGATCACCTTTTTTCCGCGTGAATTCCATGAATATTTGTCTTTCTTACATAATAATTTGTATATATTACATTATGAAGGCACAGGATCACCTTTTTCCGCGTGAATTCCATGAATATTTGTCTTTCTTACATAATAATTTGTATATTACATTATGAAGGCACAGGATCACCCTTTTTCCGCGTGAATTCCATGAATATTTGTCTTTCTTACATAATAATTTGTATATTACATTATGAAGGCACAGGATCACCTTTTTCCGCGTGAATTCCATGAATATTTGTCTTTCTTACATAACAATTTGTATATTAAAATTATGAAGGCACAGCGTCAGCCCAAAGTATTACGAGTATCTAATTATTTTTAAATCTACCTGACATTAAAGTGAAAATGAAAGTAAAAACCACTCTGTACAATACAATTTAGATTATTAGTCAAATTCGCTTTTCTTACAAAACGCCGCTAATAATAACTTTTAAAAAAACACGTGCACGAGACCTCTGGCACGCGAGACTACCATTCCTAATCATTCCTCAACTTGTGAATTAAAAAATTACCCCAAAGGTATGTAAAATTCTAAAGTGTAGAGAACCACAATGCTAGGTACTCGCTCATAAATCAGTTGGAATCGTTTCAAAGCAAAGAAAAAGTGGAGAGTAATGGTGAATTTTGACACGCCATAAGAAATATCACAATACTCTCCATCGTAAATACCAAATTACATAGTAAACGTGGTGTGGAGAGTGCGGAGTGTTGGTGTGCGGTGTACTACATTCTGTGAAATTAGTAGGGATGAGCGATACTGAAAAAATATCGATGAGGTATCATCGAAATCCGATATTAATTTATTGAAAAGAAAATCGTGATATCAGAGTGTTGACGTCTAAAAAAAATAACATACTTAGCATTTATTTTATAATATCTAAAATATTTATGTAGCTGGTAACGATAACATTGTACTCATCAGTGACCGGTGGTCCTTTTTAAGACCTCAATATCCGAATTTCCTCGTTTTTCGATAAGTATATTATTTTTGCCCAATCGACTATCTAATCAATATCAATATTCCGATATTGAGCTACGATCGATATTTTATTATATTGACATCAAAATATCGATATTTTTCATATCGATATCGATATTTTCCCTATATCGATATGTATCGCTCATCCCTAATTCACAGTCCCTAAGAATGTTGACAAGCGTGGCTGTTTGTAGGTGGCACGCACGAAGAAACGGGGGTGTTAAGATCGATTTCATGATAAAAATGAGGGGCGAAATCATGCAAACTCAAAAATGAGGTGTACGGTGTACAGAGCAATTTCAATACTTATCCCGCCGTCCTGGTAGAAAAATTTCTCGGATGTACTCGACGGAGCTGAGGAGTACGAGACTGATGTGAGAGAAGGCGATTGTTGGCCGGCGACAGGGTCTCCTGAAGGGATCTAGTGATGTACATGCTCGACATACGAGCGACTTACAAAATTTACAAAATGGTATATTATTTATTCATTTTATTTTATTGTTTTTACGCCCATAGGGCTTTTTACATAGACATTTTAAAAATTATTACACAGTAGGTTTTAATACTATTAATTACCGCCAGAGATGGCATCCAGACACTGTTCCCTAAAATGCACTAGATTTGTGTTGAAAACATAAATATTGTTAGTATACTTTTTAGCCAGTGCGTGCATTCTTCGTATCGGTGAGTTAGCACTGTAATTGGTCGATGATTGGCTACAGTAAAATAGTGCATTACTACGGGTAACTCGAACAGGCACTCGTATACTAATTAAATTTGTTAGTTGACAACAATCAAACATTGATTTTAATACTCATATAATATAAAATAATAAGTAAGTACGTATGTTGAAATAAAAAACCAAAGTTAAGGCGCTTTAATTTTTAGCGTTTTAGGTATAATAGTTTTAAAAGTCGTGCTTGAGGAATTATATAAATACTTATTATGTACATACCCGATTGTGTAAGTGCTTTTGGGGAATCTCTCACGAAAACGGCGCTTTATAAATTATCCCTAATATTATTATTAAAGGTTTATTTTTTACCTTATTGTGTCAATGGCTCCCACTATGTACATTGTGCGATATTTCCGTGTGTGTATTTAATTTTGAAGTGAACGTTTTTACTTCGATGCTTTTTATAGTACTTAAGTTTGCATGAAAGTAAGCCATAAAATAATTAACTCTTTAAATTAAGATTTCGATCATTCAGCACGAAAAATAAATTAGTGTTTTTTTTCCGTCCTAAAATTCGTTTACCACAAATGTCAATTTTGGCAGCACGCAATATAATTTAAGTATGTACTTAGGTCTTAATTTATTATAGACTTAATGCTGTTGAAATGAGATCTCTCAGGCGAATGTGTGGTAAGACTGTGTATGATAGGTGCACAAATGTCGAAATTAGAGCAGGATGAAAGGCTGATACAGGCACTATCGACAAAATTAAGAAAGGATCTTTGCTATGGTTCCGACAAGTGGAGCGAATGAATTATGAAAGAACGGCAAAATGAATCCATTATGCTAGTGTGTCTGGGTGTTGAAGTCGTGGAAGGCCGATAAAGAAATGACATGATCAAGCGGATCGAAAGCGGAATAATCGGCGCGCGTACATGAGAAAAATTATGAAAGTGGAAGAAGCAAAAGAAGTGTGCCAGGACAGAGTGGTGCGGCATTCCATCCTCGGCCTACCCTTTCGGGTAAATGGCGTTATGGTTTAGTTAGTTAGTTCCGTTCCCAAATTGAACTATAAATCATATATTAAGCATGTATATCTTAAAACCTTACAGGGTTATTTAAAATTATTGATCGGTTCAAGTGAAGAACTAGGGATGTTCTGCAAACATCGACATTTTTTTATCGATTTAATAAGCCTTACGATCACTATTACATTATCGTTTATTTACTAAGTTGATGCTCCATTCAAACGAAAAACTGGAAAGTAAATTGTTACAGATTTAGGAAGGAGCTTGACCTTGGCGCTAGTGTCAATATTTGGCGTAAAACCAGTATTGAATTTACGTGTAAACCGTAAATACTATTATGATTCTTATTAAATCTTTCGCACAATAAAGGGCGTCATCTCCTTTCAATTCCATATTAAAAGGTAATTTTTCCCATCAAAATGAACAAAGATGATCGATAATAATTCACTAATGACTAACGAAATAAAATGTAGTCAATTTCAGCATACTTACTTGTCCGATAACAGTATGACACAATTTGTAATTATGTATGGCTATAAATTTTGTTCTTACAAAACCATTATCTTTGTGGAATTTTCTCACATTTTTTAAAACCAGAGTCAGTCGTTGAACCTTTCTCGTCGCAGTATGCAGAGATGTATCTCAACCTAAAGGTGTACATTCCGATCGCCTTAAGCAAGGAAAACATTACGTCGAGGAGAGTAAAATGTCCTATCAACTTAAAACTGTCTACGAACGCGGGTAATACATGGAGAGATGCACAACAACATTAAGGTGTTCAGTCCAATAGCAAAAAAAAAAAGAAAATATAATAATGATAGGGTTAGAAAGTCCTTTTGAATCTAAACTTAAGGTCGTCTATGAATACGGGTGACTTGGTTATGGGGATGCAAATAGGAGACATTAATTCAATGGGGTACGTCACCCCCGGTTTTTTTACCGAATTACTAATCCGCCCCCGCTGTGAATATGCATGCTGCATTCTAATTGGCAATATCAGGGGACAGACTGGGTTGAAAATTGTTACTCCGTAGATTATGGGAGCGCGGGAGCAATTAAGCCGGCGTCTTCCATTATTCATCGGCAGGTTTTTTACACCAAAAAGGTCGAGTTTGTTCTACTAGAGCGACTCACTCAATTCAGAGGCTGAAAAAGACGTCGATTTCAGAGAAAAAAACAAAGGGTGACATTTAATGGAATGAAAAGCTTTTTGAGCACTTTTCTCTTCGTTTCTATATCAATAAGCATGAAGTAAATATTATACACATGCTAAAAAAAAAACAGGAAATATTATTAGCGAATGAACCATAAGTAATGGAATTAATAAAAAAATGTCCTAACAATTACCTAATAATAATAACAAAACACACAACGAACTAAAATGTCCTTAAAATCTTTTATCGGTAAGTTACAAACTACAAAACTTCAGAGTAAGTACTTACGTTTAATTTTATACTAATGTACTTCACTTTGTAAATATTCTAAGCAGACTAGAGTAAACTAGACTAAAAAGACCCAGGTATAAGAAGCAAACTTTTAATGACATTTTAACACCTGTTGAGCTATCTCGTTCTGATACCGAAGAACTGATTGATACTCAATTCGTATGAACAGCAATTGAGTATCAATGCATATGCGCAGTACTTCGGTATACAGAATAGCGCGGCTGGTCAATCCCATGATGTATACCTCATGAAAAGAACATTAAGTCAGTACTTATGTAAATTTATACATGTTACAGAATGGCCCTAAGGGAACATCGTTTCTAGAGCGACAAAACAAAGCGACGAATAATGGCAGGTACATCACTAAAAACGTGTTCGTATTTCAAATTTCCAGCGTAACGAGTTAGGGACGTGTCGTCCTGGATCGATCTTGTCACGCACAAAGTACACTATCCATAATATGCGATGTACCGGCATGACGTGTTTTAGATTTTATACATGCAAAGGGCATAAGTGCCACGCATTCCTATGGCACATACGTACGATTACTTTTAAAGTTTGCGACGATCGTGTTTAAAACTGTGTGTGCTAACCGTACAGTAAAATAGAGACGCTCGGCCCTCCGGCCAATGGTGTTGGGTAAAGAGGGAATCTTCATATCGTCACCGCAGGGGATAAGCGATATTAGTACTTCAGTACGGGGGAGGCGACAGATAGTGAAAAGTGAAACCACCCTAATGTGAAATGTTCTCAATGCAGGGACACCACCTATAAGCAGAACGCCACACCACTCTGTCCTGGCACACTTCACTTGCTTCCTCCACATTCATACATCTCCCTCATGCACGCACGTCGATTATTCCGACTTTTCACACATAAATATTCGTTTCCAGAGTTTCTCTGTCTCTGTTGGGACATCAATAATATCTGATATCAGCCCAGCATGGGTATAATCTTGTAATTTGTCTACAAGTATTTGTATTCATTTCAAAAATGTTGTTTAAAAAGATTTACTGGTTAAAAATATAAAGCAAAATAAAAAATTGGAGAGACATCTTCAGGCGTCTTCTAGAGTAAGTAATAAAGCCCGGTAGGGCCTTACCTACACTAATAAAAAGATGATTGCCAAAAAAATGCTTTACAATCTTCTCAACAGATGGCACCAGCATAGAAAAATTCTGTAAAGCGGAATGACGAAGACGATTTCAATATACTTATAGTAGTTCCAAAATTTGTCATATATGGTTATCAGATGATGGGCGGAATGGGGAATATTGTATTACCAGCCAATGACAGGTCATAAGCCCTGTAAACGCCTAGATAACCCACATTCGTTTCCAGAGTTTCTCTGTCTCTGTTGGGATATCAATAATATCTAAAATTTATTTATTGGTAGTCTGATCTGACGTGTATAAAACAAAGGTGTCTGTTATTATAAGCACAGGTGTTTCGTAGGCAAATAACATATTCCGAGCACCAACAATAAACTTATTTTAAATACTGTAAATGAATAACGTATACAATGCTTGACTGTCAGAAATGTTTATTGTGAATATCGATTGTTCGCGACGTAACTAAATCCACCCCCATAATGGTAAATAGTAGAAACAATAGGGTTCTTCCCGATAGCATGAATATCCTTGAAAACGTTATAAATATTTAAAGTATATTTTTACAATTTCAACGATATAAAACACAATTATCAAAAATTTGGTTTTTATTTATAAATTTATGTTTTAAAAACACGAAAATACGAATGATTTTTAACGCCCGATATTGGCTAATGACGTCATACCCGTCGACCGTGAAAGGAGTGAAATTCATTCCGTAGTGAGCGCCTATATTGCTGTGACGTCACACCGCATGCGCGCCAAATGGAGGATTTTGCGAGCGATTTGAAAAGGCGCTATTTCAAACCGCGCTAGAAAATTCATATGACATCGTAAAAAAAAAAAAAAAATTCCTAGATATTTTAATTTTTCGATAAATTTTTTTAAATAAAAAAAAAAAAAATCGGGAAGAACCCAATTAAATGGGGGGTATTAAATAGCGTTATTTTGTGAAGGTAATTAAGATCATTTGGGTATTGTTGACACCAGGGTAACAAAATGTATTAAAAATGATTTATAATAAATAATAACGTAATACTTTGACCCAGTCAGGAATGAAAGCGCGACCTTGCACGTTAGCACGACGTCCTAACTTCTTACCACTAAAAAGGTATTTAAAGCGCACGAGCGACTTGGTATAATGTAGAATACAAAGAAATATTATCAGCACATTATTCTAGTAGCATAAAGCCTCGATATTATAATACTTTAAAAAATCGTTAAATTGAGTAAGATTAATTCACGTATTTATCAAAGTCAATGCCACTGACCGAATATCACGTTTACTAAACCTATAAAAATGTTATTCTACAAAATTTCTACAACTTAGTAAGAAACCATTACGCAACAACAGAATCAATACAAGTCACAGTCAGGTTAGTAAAAAAACAATGTAAACAAACTAGGTACCTACATAAGTATTTACGTTATTATTATAATATTATAGGGAGCTGTCCATAATTAAAGTCAATTAATTATAGGGGGGGAAATTTAAAAATATTGCATTTCGTGCTAAGTAATAAATAGTTTTAAGTATATGAATATTTTTATACGGGGGAATAATTTATTTTTTTTATTCCTAAACGTACATATCATTAAATAATTATTTGTCTTTCTTCCATAGAAATTTCAATTGTATAGTGTGGAAAAATTAAGTTATTTTTGTAAATGCATATGAGCGACCTACGCTTGCAAATATGTATGTATAAGTTTGTTATGAAAATCGATATTTTGGAAGAATCATAAATTTGAAACTGCTCATCAAAAATGACAGATAAAAGGAGTACCAAAAAATAGTGTTATTTTTTATTGAGCGCGAATTCACATATTTATGAAGAATCTGGAGGAATCACAAATCGTAACACATTCAAGTGAATAATAATAATATAATGGTTGGGTGGATCGCAATTTCCAATCAATTTACAACAATTTTTATTAATTTATAATACTTGAACATTTTTAGAGGAGCTTACATTTTGTTATTTTTTTTTATTAATACATATATTTATTTTATTTATTTATTATTAATACAATTTAAATTAATCGTTGAAATTTGAATAAATGGGACAAATTATGATAAATTTATTGGTGACCATTTTAAAATTTAACCTACTACCCACATAACAGGAATGCCTACACCAATTTCTCGTAATTTAAATACAATATTTTTATATAAGAAATTTGTGTAATTATTGATTGCACAACCGGACAATTTATTTAAATAAATATGCATTATTGCGTGCGTTCCACCTTCTACCCAAAATATTGCACATAGTAATTGCGCATTTAAAAACAACATAATTAACGTAAATATGCGTTTCCTTACGCAATTTCCATCGGAAAAATAAAATGTTACGATTTCTTAACAAATTACATCGAGTGTTATGATTTATTACCTTCATATCATTGATGATTTGCTGGAAAAGGTTCCCCAGAGCGGAATATTCCTTCTCTACCGAAACTCCCTCCATCTTGAGTTTTCGTACTTTGTTACACAATTCTCACAAAAAATCACAATAACTCGCAGGCGGATGAAAATACAATCATTATCGACACTATTATTATCTCACACAGTACCGAAAGCTAAACAGCGACCATTTCTAAAATACCCCCACAGTCGTCCGCCTAGGGATTCCAACTAAAGCACAACAAAACAAGAATTATCAACAATAAAACTCACTAAACATTATCCTTAACTGTAACACGCATACGGTGGCCGTATTTAACTATCCCGGAATATAATATGCCGTTATTTTCACATACACAAATAATACAAAACAAATCAAAATCACGGGCTGTCATATTCCCACCGAAAAATTCGGGAGCGTAATTTCGGGTAAATTATCTTCAAATCACATTTTTGTAGATGGTATTTCACAAATATTGACTTAAAATATAATAAATCACAAGAAACTATGATTTTTTTATACAGAAAACGGAAATGAATGTAACCGGAATAATTATCGGACGCGCCGGATTTATTTCCCAACCATTTCCAAACACAATACACAAAGTCGACGACAAGCTGGCTGCGAGTTGCGAGCGATAACCCAGCATGAAAATAGGCACGGACTAAACAGTGCAGCCACTGGCAGCTACTTGAATTAATCTAGATCAATTTTACTGGAGCAGCTTTTAACATGCGTTATTTATATCGTATTTTGTTTCATTTTGTCTCTATTCATTTCATTTTTACTTGACGGCGCGCGGTGGCAATGTCAAGAGGAGAAAATAATAAAAATACAAATAAGCCGACATAATTATCATAATGATTATCGACAAAATAAAGAAAGGGCTTTTACAATGGTTTGGTCATGAATGTGGAGCGAATGAATGATGAAAGAACGGCTAAAAGAAGTTTAAATGCAAGTTTGCCTGGATGTAGAACCCGAGGAAGGCCGAGAAAGACATGGCATGACCAAGTACTGTGAAAAGTACGGACATGTGAAAAGTCGGAATAATCGGCGTATGTGCATGAGAAGATGTATGAATGTAGAGGAAGCAAAGGAAGTATGTCAGGACAGAGTGGCATGGCGTTCTATCCTCTCTGTCTACCCCTACGGGAAAATAGCGTGATGGTTAGTTAGTTAGTTAGTTATAAGCAGTACTCGGTTAAGTGGTACACGTAATTGGTGAAATCTCTTTGATTACCATTATAATAAATGCATCACAACTGCGATGGCAGCATATTGATAAACTTTAGCTTGTAATCAATCTGAGCCCTGGGAACAAATCATGGACCAATGGTAACATGAAACTTAAGTGTGTATAATAACTCAATTTGATATACAATGAATAGATAAATATGTGTGTAGTAATAATATATTATTGACACTAACAAAATAAAAAAATATTACACCTTTCAATTTGACTAACGGAAGTACTAGACGGAACGTTAAAAAGTTACAAATTTTGAGGTATCAAAATTGTAATCACTTTGTCTACGCTTTGTGCACGTTGCCTTATGGAAAGTAACCACATTAGTAAATGTTATGACAGTGTACACGGTCTTGTGGGTGCTACGACTACTGTGGTAACTTTTACTATTTGTATGGAGGCCTGACACAATGTGTTGCAGTTCATTAATTTTATCAAAATGCACGATGAAGGCACGATAATGATTTACTATTCGGTATCCAGGTGAATAGTAAATAATTAAAGCCGGATGCAGGATAGTTGTTGGATATCCTTACATCTCTAGTGTGATTGACTAGGAGCTAGGAGATATTCACATAAGGGAGTAACAATTTTTTATCTCACTTACTAGGTGAGATTTTTTACAGCAGTGACTGACCTAAACGAATTCGACATAATTGTAGATTACACTGCTGGGGTTTTTTCTTACTCGGGTTCACCCTCTTGAACCAAAAGCTTTTTGGGACATCGGGTTGTACAAACATGAGCATAGTGTTAATGTTTGTACAATTACTGATATTCCACTGCTCTGTCGTACTTCTTATTTTTTAGTGGAAATCAGATTGTCGTCTATTGGGATTTGGGAATACCTGGCATTTCCAAAAGTAATAGCTTTTTAGCAAGAGAGTCAGATGCTTCGTTTCCAGAAATGCCGCGATGACTTATCCAAGCAAGTGTCTCTTGAAATTCATTTCTATTTAATTAAAATGGAGAAATCTGATTTCTTGCACTACAGAATCATTTGGATTCTTAAGCGGTTGGATTGAATTTTTAGAAGGGAGATTTGAGACTTTAAGACGAGGAAATTGTTTTTTGGCGCTGAATTTATGTGTTCTTTTTAAATGATTTAGATTTTCCAAAAGGTTCATAAAGTCTAGTACGACTAAATATTTTTTATCTGATTTGAATTTCCTACCGTCCGATTTAAGTGTTTGAGTCGTTCATAAGAACATTTATATTTTATTTCAATGTTATTTTCATTTAATGCATTGTAAAAGGTAGAATTTAAAAAAAAAATCAGCAAAGTTATGATGATAAAAAATAACTGCCAAATTAGAAACACCATGTTGTAAGGATTATGAATTTCAAATTATGATATTTGGTACAACATACCGTGCGGGTTAAATTTTCTGGATTTTAAAGAAAATTCAACGTCATTTTAGCATAATAATTATGCAATAGCTTCATTTGTCAATTACGAAATAAAGTTTGGTTAACACAGGTTAGGTGTAAAATGTTAATTAGTGGAGGAAATTTCTAAGCAACTAACTACTTCAAAAATTGAAAACAGGGATTTTATAAAAATAGGTGATTATTATTTTATTGCGTACCTACTTTTACAGAAAACGATTGATAGGTGTTGATTTGACGCACGAATAATGTTGTTACTTTGAACACTTTTATGTCGTAATGTTGGCATCCTGAAATGTAGCAATTTCATTCTATTTTTTTCAAACTGACAACTCGTGGAATTGTTTTGTTGAATTGTTTCGGTGCTTCCCGCCAAGTGTCAAACGCTTTATTTATAATTTCTGTTTATTTTTAATTTTTAGGGAAATGAAGAGAGGAAATAGGGGCCATGGACACAAACCTGGGTCAATATATAGAATTGCGCTTGAGAACTTTGTGTAAGTTTTAAATAAATGTCTGGTTTTTCGTGCACCTTTTTCTTTATTATCCTAGTGCAATCGTGTGCAATTGTTTGCTGTTTTTTGGTTGCGAGCATTATGCTGCTTCATTATTTTGAAGACTTTTCTTATTTTGAATTAATTTCCAGTACTTTTCGACAAGTTGAGGTATTTCCTGGCTCCACTTTAAACCTGATCATCGGTCCCAATGGAACTGGAAAGTCTACGTTTGTTTGTGCCATTGTTCTCGGGTTGGGAGGCAAAACCAGCGTCATCGGAAGAGCCAAAACTGTAAGTAGTTTTCCTAATAAATTATTCAAATATAAACTGGCCCACAGACCAACAAATATTTTGCTGTTTCTTTAGTACAATTGGTACTAATGAAAAGTATGAAACATTGTATTTTTTATTCACAAGCAGTTCACCAATAGCATTAGGAAACAGGTTTAAGTGTTGCCATTTTAGCAGCTTCTAAGAGGAGAAAAAATTCCAGGGAGAAAAAGCGAGATAATATACAATTGTGGCATAGATCCCTCTTGCCAATCGGAAGTAGAAGAACAAATATGTTTGTATTGGCAACATCGGATACATTTTTGGAGGATGTATTCCAAAAATTTCAGAAATATCAATTAAATTAGTATGAATGAATGTCGTCAATGCGGCCTGGGGTGCAATTTGGGTTGGCCAGACCTGCTCTAGATAAGCTACTACTTATCTTTATAACTTTGTAGATTGGGGAGTACGTGAACGGGCATGAGCAGGGTACCATAGAAATAGAGCTCTATCAGAATGAAGATGAAGAAAACGTCATCATCACCAGAAACTTCAACACTGATAATAACACGGTATGGAGTATCAACAAGAAAACTGCTAAGCTGAAGGATGTGCAGGTACGGATGAACATGATATATCCGATATATTGTAGGCATACAAGGAAAATCGGTTAACTACGTTTTCGCCATATTTGAGTTATTAATACCATTAATTTCAGATTTTTACCTTCTATCTACGGGGAAGTATATTCGGTTAAATGATATCACTGCTATTAACTGAGTTTCAGAAAATTGTAGAGCGCGGAAAAAAGTATATATTTATACCATTCATTCTCAGATCTTTACAAGGAAAAGCAGCTAAATGATTTAAATTGGTTATTTTTGAATTGAAGATTATGTTTTGAATAATAAATGAACAAGAAAAAAAGCTTAACTGTCATTGTCTGGTCATCGTTACTAAACCAATATCACATCCAAAATTTAAAAAATCGGCTTCAAGGCTTTAGCATTCTCGTATCCAGGATCTTATGGAGAAGCTGAGCATCCGTGTGGACAACCTGTGCCAGCTGCTGCCGCAGGACCGCGTGCAGGACTTCGCCAAGATGAACCCTCAGGAGCTGCTGCGGAGCACGCAGGTGGCGGTCAGCGGCCAGGAGGCCGTGGACCTTCTCCAGCACCTGGTGGAGCGCAAGGCCGAGCACCGCTCCGCCGGCGCCCGCCTGGCGCAGCTGGCCGCAAAGCTGTCCGACCAGGAGACTACCAATGCCAAGTAATTTGTACTTTTTTATTGACGAAAGTAGATTGAATGCTCTTGAAATTCGATGTCTTAAGGTCACGCCACCAAAAGAGATGTTTAATATTATATAAATTTTTACTACCTACAAGGAAATAAAGTACTGTAAATGAATACCTCAGCACGGGCATTGCCCAGTGATGTATTTCATAAATTAAAAAAATGTTAATTAAACTATGTATTTTAGATACGCCATGTATTATCTCCAAGAAGGTTGTTCCATAATTAATTTTATTATAACAATTTAATTGAAACTTAGAAGATTTTAATTGAACAATTTAATTGAACATTATACCATATCCGCTCCCTATGTGGAGCATATGGAATCCACAAACTGCCTCCAGGCCAAGCGATCGGCCGCCAGCTCCCGTGCATCCTTCCAAGTCAAGTCCACGTCCCAATTAGAAGATACTAAATCATTACTATGACTGCCCCCTGCACGAGATGTATCAGCTGAATCCCAACACCAATCACCATATATAAGCACCAGCTAAAACTGCCTGCCTATAATAATAATAATATGGAGGAAAAATAAACTGAGATAGTAGTCTGATCTTAAATCATTTTAGCAAAAGTGAGATAATTTAGTTAGTCTTTTATTCAATAAAAATGGGGTAGATCAGTTTCTATACTAGACTTAACATGGGGTATTACTCGTACCCCCTTTCGGAACACGCAGATTTTTTTAAAGCTCCGGCTCGATAAGGTTAAAATGTTGCTACTCCCAAAACTAGCTGATTTAGGCTTATGACCTAATAGGGTAAAGATTTATAATGCCATAAAACAACTGTTATATTTCAGCATGCAGTCGGTGATAGAATCCATGCACGAGAGGAAGAAAATGGAGAAAGAGATAGACCTGTGTGACAAGAAGCGCGTCTGGGTAGAGTACGACAACCTGAAGAGCCGGCTTGACGAGCTGACGACGGACAGGACTGAGGCCAGCCAGCTGGTGAGGACGCACCACGAGAGGATGGCGCCACTGCAGGCGGCCATCGACAAGGCCAAGGCGGAGGTCTGCAAGCTGGAGGACTCCAAGACCAATATGGTAAGGCAATATGCTGGAATGTAGTCAGTCCAAAGGTTCCACATATTGGGCGAGAATATTGAACCATAGCACACTCGAAACAGGTTGAAAAAAAGAAAGCATTTTCGAAATTTGTAAAAATATTTTTTGTTAGCAAAATTTTATGGTTTTTTGTCTCTCCTGAATTTTTTTATCAATGACTTATACGCGGTATTGAACTTACATAGATTAATTGTTGAATCTTGGTTTAATTTAAAATATTTATGAAATTTATAAAATGTATTTATTTATTATTTTACTGTTTTTACGCCCATAGGGCTTTTACATAGACATTTTTAAATTATTACACAGTAGGTAGCTATTCATTTCCGCCAGAGATGGCATCCAGACACTGTTCCCTAAAATGCACTAGATTTGTGTTGAAAATATCAACATTGTTAGTATACTTGTTAGCCAGTGCGTGCATTCTTCGTATCGGTGAGTTAGCACTGTAATTGGTCGATGATTGGCTACAGTAAAATAGTGCATTACTACGGGTAACTCGACCAGGCACTCGTATACTAATTAAATTTGTTAGTTGACAAAAAATCAAACATAGATTTTAATACTTTGAACAGAAAGAGCAAATCATTTAATATTCTTCTATTTTTCTAATGTTTGTATATTCAAAAAGTTATAATAATTTATGTTTACAATGGGAATATTTCATTTTAAATTAATAAAGCGCAAAAATTTATGTTGGACTCTTTCAATGTTCTTTACGTGAACCCTGTATATAAGGAGACCAAATGACCGAGTTATATTCAAGCTGACTTCTTACTAAAGCAATATACAAAATTTTCATGTAAATGTAATTATTTTTTCTCCGTCGCAGGTAAAAGAAATGTCCCTCCTCACGAGAAAGCTGAGAGATATGAAGGAGAACTCGCTGTCGCAGAACGGCATCATCCGGGACCTGGAGGCGGAACTCGCCGCCAAGGTGGTGCAGCACGAGAACAAGCATCGGGACATCGACCAGGCCAAGGCCACCCTGTCCAGGATGGTGAATGACAGGAATAATCTGCTGCAGCAGTATGGAGATGGTACGCTTTCCCGGTGTATTCTCACCCCCCTGTCAATAGGTTGTCTTACAACAATCCAGCTGCTTTGCAAACCAATCTTTAGATTGTAACTCTAAAGCCAACTTTTTTTATTTATTTATTTATAGGAAAACCAACAGTCAAATAATCATTATAATAAACATTAAAAGAAAACAGAGTAGACCAATTTAGAGGTTTTCACAGGTAGTAACAAAAATAGGTAATAGAAAGAAAAATATTCTCATCGTAAGATTACTACAAATAAATTATATGTACATAAAAGTGTGCTAAAAGTTAGAAAAGAAAGAAAAAAAATGTGATCAACAAAGTGTGATTTCATTCGGAAAGCAAACGCCGCACATCACCATGGTTATTCTCAAATAAATCTATATTCAATGTTTTAGATATTTTATTAAAGTTATTGGAGGCTCGCCATATATACGATTTTTTTCTATAGTTAGTTTGTACCAGAGGGGTATGAAGAAGAGGGTTGTTAAATAAACTGTACAGTTCCCTGTGCAGTCTGAAAACTATTTAGTATAAAACGAAAACTTTATGGCCGACGCGACGTTTGGCTGACATGACAGTTATTTTTTTTTATGTAAACGTAGACATTGGTATATTGTATGCTTTTAAAAACGTAAAAAACAACATATTTACATTATTAGCTGTAAATACAATTCCTGTGAGCAAACGCACAATAATAACTTACAATCGCGCTTAAAAAATACACATTTAGCATGTCTTTTGACAGATTAATAATTATTCAGATTTTCATTGTTTGGACTCTACTTATTCCTAACTAGTTTTGAGGATCGAAGTTCTACTGTGTAATTAATTTTCAGAATCTATGGTGAAGGAAGAAATAGCTAAGTTACAACAACCAGTAGCGAAGACGAATGCGGGAATAGAGCAGTTGAAACAGAAAAGGGTACAAATCCAATACGAGTTGGACTCCAAAGTGTTGCCACAGATGAGACTTCATGAAAATAAGTACGTTTTGTTTACTCGCACATTGATTTGTTAATTTCGCTTATTTTTTGCCACATTCGATCATAAGTGGAGCATGTGGACATCACTAGATGCTTCCAAGAGATCCTGTCACAGCCAATCTTCTCTTTTCATGGTTATTTTATGTTTTTTAATCTTCCCCGAATACATCCAATTAACGTTTCTTGGCTGCTTCTAAGTCCATATCAACTGGCTTAAAATATTGTTTTCAATTTGTTTTCAGGTTACGAAGTCTGAGTAATGTAGCCAATAAGAGATTGGAAATTTTACAAAGTGAGAACGATCACACACATACCAGGCAGTTATGTGGCTGAGGGGCAAACCGACATCTTTTTAAAGGAAACGTTTATGAACCGATTATTCTAGAAGTAAGTTTAGCTCTGAGTTTTCGTTAGATTATTGTTTTTTCATCTGTTGGTCTGTTTTTTTCTCAAATTATAAGATCAAGTAACATGTCTAAAAATAGATTTATTTATTTATTAAGGATTTTAACAGCTATTACAATGATCATTATCTAATAACAATTAATTAATTCTAAAGCCAATTACAAAAATCCACAGTTAATGTGATTCATATTATGAGGAGTGATTAGTAAAAAGTGAATGTGTGTGTGGTTTGTATGAGTGTGTTGTATCAGTGTGTTTCGTGTTAGAGTAAAGAGTGTGCAAGGCCTAGAGTTATAGTCGTTAATTATCCCCAAGCCGAGTTCCGAACATGCCTCGCGCATTGAACCCTATACTAAGTGCAATGCGCAAAACATAACCAAGAAATCAGCCCAGATCCTCTCCACGATCACGACCCACAGCCTAAGTGTGTAAAGATGCTTCTTGCTCAGTTAGCGCTCTTATAATATTTTGTTTGAATTTATTTTTTGTGGTAGTAAAAAAATCTATTTTATTAAATCTCTGTGGTTATAAGAGTGCGTTAGGCGCGATACTGTGCTGTTCCGCGCATAGTCTGTCCGATACAGAGGCTCCTCAAAGAGGCCGGTGTGACGAGTTCGTCGACCGGGAACTCTTACGGATATTTTTTACAAAAGCTCTGGACAGTCGCTTTGCCCTTGTACAATATCGAATAATAGTATCATATCTAAAACTGTTCTTCTGTCTTCCAGCGTAGTGATATTAAAGTGTCTGCAATTCCCTTTATAGGATCCGATAATGAAATATTTATATCTTTTATTGAAAATCGTTGATACAAAGTCGATAAACGCTGTATTGACCTCGTATCTACATGTAAATATATTGGTGATTCCTGTCTAGATGTAAACAAATATATCATCAGTTTAGGTGCATCAAAATATTACTAGCAGTTAATTTTTTAAACAAATGGTATTTTATTTTTCAGCTAAACTTCAAGGAGCCCCACTACGCTAAATACTTAGAAAACACGGTAGCCAACCGAGACCTGATAGCGTTCACATTTGAAGAAACTTCCGATATGAACCTGTTCATGAAGAAGGTTCGATCGGAGATGCGCCTGAATCTGGTGAACAGAAACCACTGATAATCACAGATAACTATCGACGTAGTTAAAAAACGTGCTAACCACGTGCTAACGCTAACCATTTGACCGATCACAATGAACATACGTACATACCACGTTCACCGAGTGGCCGAGCACCATAGATATCGCGGCTAAACGTCAAACGTTAAATCACGAAAGTCAACGCGCGTGTCGGATTGTTTATGTCGACTGCTTTTCTCAATATTTGGCTTGCCGAACGCCGGCTAAATGCAATACGGCACTCGAGAAAGATTGAAAGAAGATATGTGCGAAGAAGATATATCTCGGGAAATGGCTCACGACTTGATGCGCTCCTTTAATAATCCCGATCGATAACTTTTAACGCGTGTTCCATTGTGATCGCGAAAACGTTAAACATCCATGGTAAGAAATCGTTATCACGTCGCTTATTACCGCGTCGATAGTGATCTGTGATCGAGCAACTGAATCACTAGTTTGAGATAATCAGTGTTTAATTATTATTGCGCTTAAAAAAGTTATCAAATCCTCACTTTTAGAGTGTTTTAATATAATTTATATATTTTCATTGCTAAATAAGTAGAAAAATTGGCTTTTGCCTTTTGAATTTCAATTCTTAAATCAGAGTTAGTGATATTTTGATGGACTATTTTATCTACAAATAAAATTTAAGTTCAAATTCAGATTCACAGTATGGCTTCATTTTACGACTGTCTTTCCGCCTTATCGAGTAGCAATCTATCAAATTAAATTCACCTCACATGAATAACCATTGTACTGACTTGCAGGAAATATGGTTTCTACACGTACCTGGTAGATTGTATAACAGCGCCTGATGCTATAGTGAGGTATCTCTGTAATCAGTACAGGATTCACAAAATCCCACTCGGAAACGACAAAACGTACGAGCAGAGTCAAAATGTGCCGCCACAGATCAATTTCTTCTTCTCAGGTGAGAAAAAATAACACTTTATTACACATGGTGAACCAGGTTGTGGTCTAGTGGTAGATTCGAGGACTCCGGATTAGAATCTCGTAGTACAACCCGAAAACTGGTGAATCTACATCATATTTGGAGTGTAATATGACTGTGTAATATGACTTTTGAATCTAGGTTGGAAAAATTTTTTTTTTGTTTTCTCATAAAAAATTTCATAAGTACCGCAGATTAAGTAAAATTCAAAAATTCATAACAAAATGCTGTTTTTTATTTATGGATAGCATCAATTTGACTAAATACATGATATTTGATAACAATTTGCAGAAATTTATCCAAAAAAAAATCAACTTCGTACTCAATTTTCTCGAAAACTAAGGGTCAAATCAAAAAATTTCATTCTACAAAATCGACTCCAAGTATGATGTAGACTCACTGGTTTCCCGCTTGTACATTGAGTTTTGTTACGCCGTGTATAATATACATTGTATAGTATATGGTAGCACATTGGGCTTCCATGCACTATTTGTATTGGTTTGAATCCCACTCCACCACAATTTTCCTGCTTTCTTACCAACTTTAAGAACAAGTGATCACCAGATACGTGTCTTATTTTTAGAAAACCACAGATTTGTGATTCGAGTTTCGGAATACAGCGGAGCCAAATCAACTTCCACAAACGAGATCCGTTCAGCGAGGATTTTAGTCAACACCGTAGATCAAGATCTTTTGAACAAAACTCAAGCTGAGTAAGTATTTTTATATATTTGTTTGAAGACAATTTTAGTCAGCCTCAACATGAAATGTTTATTTAAAATGTTGATCTTCACATTAATATTCTTGTACGGTACCTTGGACTGGTACTAAAGCATAAGACTGACCATCTTACCTTCATGTAATAAGGTGATCAGGATACACTGCACTTGGTGTACCAATGCAGTGCCCTATGCACCATTGGGTGCGGAATAGGGGAAATTATTAGTAGTTGTAACTGCTACCTATGCGTTGGTGCCTTATGAGAGAATGCCTTACGAAATCACAGCACGTCTTATAGCTGCCAAACGCACGAACGATTGGAATTCTACCTTGTAAATTTTATGCCTATGACATAACTACAATAATATTGTATTACGCGGTCTCAAATATTCTTTCATTCTAGATTGGAACAATTCAGTTTGCTTGAGAGTGAGAAACGTACGGCGATAAAGGGTGTTATGGTTAATATTGGGAAACTAGAAGACTCCCTGAATTCCCTACTCTCCAAGAGAAAAATGTTGAACGAGTCCCTAGAACAGGTGAGAATGGACCATGTCGAGATTATAATGGGCTGTTGGTATGGTGATGAAGATTCAGGCATGCATTTTACCCTCTAATTATTTCTCTTGGATTAAGAAGTGGACATGACAGCTCCACAGTTAATGTAGATGGTTGAGTCCTTGGTGGAGTCCTTCTTTCTCATTTCTTTGCGTATGACTGTGTCTTGTTTTGGTTAGGATGTGGATAGGGTGCGGCAGGGGACGCATGAAATAGGTCCGCCAGATAGGATGACTGGTTGAATATTGTATGTTGTGGTTTGGACCGGCGAGGTTGCTGCCGCGTCTTCTCTGGGTGTGGTTTGACGGGGGCGGGCGGGAGGCTGCGGTTGGGCGGGTGGTGGTTGTAACTAACTACTAAAAAAGGGGTATAATTACTAATATCCCTATCACTGTAAATTTAGGCCAGCTCCTTGAGCAGGTTGGGGTGAATGTGTTTATGACAATCTTAGCCATATCAAAAGATGTAACTGTAAAAATTAAATTAACATAGTTGGAAATATGATGTTAAAGCCGAAACGGTCTACTCGTTGGTGTAGGTAGTCTAACATGGTGGACTACCAAGCGTGAGGCCGCAGGTTCGACTCTCAACGATCACAATATGATATACACCATTTACAAACTATAATGCTAAATGTATCATCACAAATGATTTCAGATAAAAACCATATCGGCCCGTATAAGAATGCAGCAGAGCAAGATTATGAGTCTAGAAAAGAAGCCACTAATAACGTAGACAAATGAAACTGAGAAGTTGAGTGCCGGACGTGAAATATAAGCCAGTGCGTTCTGGAACAGTGCCAAGTTCAGCAGAAGATCAGCGAGATGTACAAGACGTACCAGAACAAGTCCCTCAACAGCACCGTGTTTGGGGAGAAACTGAAGATCATGATGAGTGAAGCCGTCGACCTGCAGAGGAATCTGAGGGTTTTGAAGGATAATGCAAACAATGCTGAGGTATAAGATTTTTTTTACAAATCAATTCAACGGTATTTGTCGTCTGTGCATGATGTCGCATAACGCGAAATATTCATTTACATGTTATTTTCATATTCATATTTTATTTGTGGTACCTTGGACTGATACTGAATGCGTAAGACTAATCATCCTACCTACCGCTGTACTTGGTGTACGGAAGCAGTGAACAATGCACCAAACGAAATGGGGTTATATAGGGAGGTAACAGTGGTAATTCAGAAATCTACATCTCCAAGAAAGCTAGATTTACTACTAATTGGGGAATCGTGAATGCATCTCCCTCTCAGTATAAGTCGATACAAGATTTATCTCTGAATTTTCAAGAAATAGTACATACAACAATTGTAAGATAAATCGACGGTCCCAACGTTATACTGTCAAAAACTGAAAAAAGCCTGATTTTCGTTTTATTGTTTTAAACTGTCTAATTTACATAATATTTCAGGTGATAAATATTTTTTTTTTTTCCTCTTAAATTTTGTGGTTTTTTGAATCGAATATTAAAATATTTTTTTTTACCACCTGAAAATATTATGTAAATTTGACAGTTTAAAACAATAAAACGAAAATTTCCTTCTTTCAGATTCGACAGGATACGTTGGGACCATCAAAATGTTTGTTGATTTAGTTGGCATTTATTTTATAGAACTTCATATTATATTATTAAAATGAAACTCGATTTTGTGGTTAAGTTTATTATATTTTATTTTGTGGCAGCCGCTTTGCTTTATCAACTGCTGTCACTAAATAAAAACGAAAACCAACCTAAAAAACAAAGCAGATTAGGTAACTAATTTCTTTGCAGTTTATTTTTTCTTCAAATTGGATATCTGTTAATAAATTAAAAATATTTTTGGTTTTAGACCACGCTAGAAAATATCACCCGCCAACTGAACAACACTAAAGGCGTGGCTAAGGAGAAACTCCAGGAAGCCAAGGAGGGTACCGGGAACTTCCCTCCCCCACGAAGCCGGATTCCCGTTTGCCAAGGAATTCTCCAAGCTACCCAACGATCTGAACGCTTTGCAAGACCACATCGACGTGCTGCAAGTCAAAGTTAGCTGTATTGGAAACACGGATAATCAGGTAAATTTAAATAAGAATAAATTGGCGGCAATTTTGACAAATGAATATGTACAAGTATGAGTACAGGACTATACAATGAGGAAATCCACTGCTACCCGGAATTGAATTTTAAAATGCTTTCGTGTAGACGCGAATATTTAAAAATTTTGAAGTGGGATGAAATATCCCAAAAACGCACGCAAAAATTAATAAAAAATGTTGAAAATAGCATTCATTTCAAATTCTTAAACAATGACGTCACTCCTTGTATCTAAGTGTAGTGTTTCCGGTTTCCGTTTTAAAACCCCAGTAGCCGCGTTCCATGGCATTTTAATATGGAATACAATCTACATACAAGCTTCTATCGCAAAAACAAGATGGCCGCCATTCAGTCTCCCTAGAACAGCGTATCTGACAGTTGAGTTGGCGGTATATTATCTGTGCTCCGGCCGTCCGTCCCGCGTCAGTTTGCATAGATTTTTGACAGTTTTGTTACTGGCTGGAGAAATACCACCTACCGCCGCACCGTTAACCACCTGTTTTATGACGTAACCCTTGAAAAAATGACGCACTTAGTACATGGTGGTATTTGGCGCGGTATTTAAAATGTGCAACTTTAAAAAATCGTATCTTCATTAAGAAAACACAAAAAAAATCCAAAATTTTGTTTTTGCTTTGTTAAATAGCACGCTAATAGAAAAAAAATTCTTTAGAAAACAGTGCTAATTGCCTTCAACAGGTTCCCCGATTCTTTACTTCCTATGGCTATCAGCCAGGCTGTTATTTTTTTAGAGCAACAGGCACTGCTTTCTATCTTCCAAGCACTATGTATGAGGTTAAAAAAAAATATTTTCAAGGATGTTTGTAATGTTAATTCTTCTATTATTGGGCCTCCTGGCTTGTTAGAAAGTGGTTAAAATAATAATAAGTCAATTTACCTTAATTTTTCTAGAGTGCGGGTCTGCACAAATTGATTTGGTTTCAAAAGGCGTAAAAGAGCAGATTATCTTACATGACTTTTTTTTTAATTGACCGTGCCTTCAAATTGTCAGACAACAGTTCTGGCTTCCGATTACTAAAACCCTCTGAATTTTAGTCGAATGCATGGGTAGGAGATGTTTTAAGTTTTGCTTTTGAAAAAAAATGTTTTAAGTTTTGCTTGAATTGTACTTTTCCTACAATATTGAATTTTTATATTATGTATGGTTTCAGTTATTTAATGAATTTGAAGCCAGAGAAGTCACCATTAAAAAGCTGAAAAAAGAAGTCCAATCGCTAAATGAGCAATGTCGAACACTAGAAAGAAAAATGACAGAACTCAGGTAATCGCGAAAGTTCTTGTATAGTGTTGAACAAGAAAAAGTAAATGAAAGTACAGTGAATTAAGAAGTAAAGTCTTAAAATATCTATGTAAATATGTGTTTTGATGTTTCAGAGAGAGATGGCTTCCGTCTTTAGAAGAACAGATTTCAAAAATAAATGCAAAATTCAGTGAAATGTTCGCTCAACTTGGGTGCGCTGGAGAGTACAGATATCCAAACCTAATGGAGAAGTAAGTCAATATCAAGGATCTTTTAAAACATAGGGATAGGGGCATTAGCGTATGGTATGAGTGCCAACTTTCTCGAGTAGCTGGTATATTCCAAACAATCAAATAATTTGTTTTTCAAGTGCCACAAATATACGACGTGTCGTCATTGCGAAAAGGGCTCTTGAGAATCATAAAGTTTTTTTGTCGTTCATACAAATAAATAAAAAATTACAGCTGTAATTTATTTTTTAATTTTTTTTTTTTATTTACACCCCCATTCCAAGTTTTTTCACAATAGGTTTAGCTCGGTATGGTGCTAGTGAGTGCGTTTTTTTTACCAAAAGGTTTTTTTATGCAAAATATTCGTGTTGAGGTGTGGACTGTAGTTGATTCTTTGGTTGCCTTGATTAAAACTATTTCTTTTTCGACTTTAGTTTATTTCAGTTTTACATTATTAGTATAACAGTTTTATGCCATAAAACGGGGCTAACTTTGCAAAGGTTTTAAGAGAAGTTTACTAGTTGAAGGTTTTGAGAGAAGAGAGAAATAATTAATATGGCTATATTTACTGTGAAGTTAGTAGCAAAGTGAAGTCTTCACAGGTAACAAAGTTGCTAGTAACAAAAACAGACACTTTAGTATAGGCTGCATGAATTTTAGTATTTGACTAAATAAAAATTCCTAACAATTTGCTAAAACATCACTCATTTTTCTCCATACTAAATTTTCGCATTCCGACAAGAACCTCAACTGGTGGAAAAAAAACTCTGCGGCCCCAGTTTTTTGTGGTAAATAAAAAATAGACAAAATTTCCAGTACAATGATATCTTAAAACCGTATCTAGCTGGAAAAATAAGGAAATTATAACGTTTTCAACTGATCTTTTTGAATAGAATATTATTTATTTTTTTTGACTTTCATCTTTCTTTTTTCAAAACCACATCACACTTCCCAGAACTACGCTATGTACTGCCAATTTAGCCTCTTTCGATAAGCATGTTGGTTGAAATCATGATATTTGTTATTTTAGGAAGAATATGACAATTATGGCATTAGCATACTGGTGAGGTTCCGTTCTGAGGAGCAGCTGCAAGTGCTGAGTTCGCACACGCAGAGCGGGGGCGAGAGAGCTCTCTCCACCGCATTGTATCTCATGGCTCTTCAGCAGCTCTCCAAAGTCCCGTTCAGGTACTTACTTTTTTACCACCTTAACAGGCCAGGGAGTCCAATATAAGAAGAGTGATTAATACTCTATTAGTGATATTATTCACCCCTCGGATGTAATCCTTGACCAGTCAAGGGGATGCGTGGTCCCTGAATCATAGTCCCCAGACTTCCTGGAATTGGGTTTCTTCCCGATTTTTTATTTTTTATTTCAAAAAATTGATTGAAAAATTTACAATATCAAGGGATTTTTTTTTTTTTTTTTTACGATGTCATATGAATTTTTTTAGCGCAGTTTGAAATAGCGCTTTTTCAAATCGCTCGCAAAATCCTCATTTGGCGCGCATGCGGTGTGACGTCACAGCAATATAGGCGCTCACTTTCGTAAATGAATTTCACGCCTTTCATGGTATGACATCATTAACCAATAACGGGCGTTAAAAATCGATCGTATTTTCGTGTTTTTAAAACATAAATTTATAAATGAAAACAACATTTTTGATCATTGTGTTTTATATCGTTGGAATTGTAAAAATATACTTTAAATATTTATAACGTTTTTAAGAATATTCGTATTATCGGGAAGACCCCTATTGAGGACTGTTTTCCCGAGAAAGATTTTAAGTAGGGCCATTTTTATTTCTAAAAAAGTGTCGTAAAAAAGCGTCAACTAAAGCCACACCACTTTGTCCTGGCACACTTTCCTTGCTTTTTCCACATTCATTTGCATGTACTCCAATTATTCCGACTTTAATTAACTAATTGAACTGTATCTTCCCAGGTGTGTGGATGAGGTAAACCAAGGAATGGATCCTATCAACGAGAGAAAAATGTTCCAATTATTGGTCAATATAACTTCCACCACTGACAACTCTCAGTATTTCCTACTCACCCCTAAAGTAAGTGCACACAACCTTTTATTTTTAACTTATTTAATTTTACAATGTCTTTTGTGTTAAAATGACCGTCTTTTCTCTCAGCTTTTAGTGAATCTGGAATACACCGCTCAAGTCAAAGTACACACTATACAAAATTGCCCGAGGATTATCAAATACAATAAATGGGACTTTAAAGGATTTCTTAAAAGAGCTACGGATAACGCAAACACTACATATGTTGAAAGTGATTAAAAACAATTCTAGGGACTATATCAAAATGTAGATACTAAGCTCAGGAACAGATATTTAAGTGTTTACAAGACTTGGCTGGGTTAAGTGACCATTTGACGTATTACGACATTCCGCATTCCTACAATAAAATCTACAAATTTTGAATAAAATCAATGTTATACTTTTGTGAACCCAAAATAATTTTTAAAATGACGCCATTTATTGCACTGATAAAAAAAATCAGACTCTTTTCTTAGGTGTGATATTATATTTTACTTGTTGCAGTATAAAAATATTAATTAATTTAAAATTTCATGTACAATCACAGGCAGGCTTATTGCTTAAGCAACATCTTCCAACCAACCCTTAGTTATTTTAGGGATTGGCATTTATTGTATCGAGTATTGGTGTAAAAATAAAGTTAAAAATTTACATTGCATATTTACAAGATTAATTCACTAAAATATGACATTGGGAAATGGAATTGAGGAAGGAAGGAAAGGGATAGGGAAGAGGATGAATGAAGGGTATTTTAAAAGGTTTGAGGAGAGATAGATATGCTTCAGACGTTTTCTTAAAAACAAATAAGGAGGGTGCATCTTTCACATCCCGTGTGTGTTTTTTTAAAAATGTAATATAATTTTATTTTTAACCTTTTATTGTATTTGTTAATGTTTCTTGTAATAAAAAATGATTGTTTATTTATTTAAGTATAGCAGCTGTGATCAAATATGCATCACATATCCCATGACAGTTATAAATATAAATGTTAATTTATGTTGTTAGATCTGTTATGTATTGTGTATTTTTTCGTTATTTTGTAACGCTGACCCTTATAACATTGTAATTTGTCAGTGATTATTGATTTTATTTAAGCCCCATGGTACAAAATATATTTTTAATGCTTTTAATAAAATATTGTTTTATTGCACAACTATATTGAAAAGTTATTCATTATTTTAGAAAAGACTTGACGCCGAAAAAAACTAAATGATTACCAATTTTGTTAGGAGGAATAAAAAAACATGCTTTATATTTTAAAGCTTTATTTTAAAAAATTAAAAAAGTTTTAGTGCTAAACAATTTTTATGAATTATGATGTGCTAACGTAATTTTCTAATAATACAAAATTAACAAAATGCATGTTGTGTTTCTGAAAAATAACTCCGCATAAGTAAAAATTAATAAGTTTAGATTTATAAAACTACATTGAGATAGAAAATTTAAATGCAAGCGATATACAGGGTTAATTTTTAGTCAGTTAACAAAAAAAAAACCTGAATTCAGTATCGGTAATAGAACCCATTTCAATAAAAAAAAAACAGTAGAATACTTGGTCACCCTAGGCGGAGCATCCCCCCCCCCCCCCAGCGCACTCCCCCGTCGCACTTACCCTTATGCGCCGCGCATGAACTCAGATGACCAGCTGTGAGTAGGGTGTGCGTAATTTGTAAAAATAATTAGGAATAAAAATAATAAATCGTAAAAATTAAAAGTACATGTTTTTTTTATTGAAATGGGTTCTATTAACGATACTGAATTCAGGGTTTTTTTGTTAACTGACTAAAAATTAACCCTATCCAACTATTTTATAGATTTTAGTGAACTTATCAAGCTTTACAGTTGGAAAGTAATATCCGATTTAAGCCCGCTATATATATGGGACAGTTTACTACACAGTTTTTTCTGTGCAGTCTGAAAACGGTCCCGTATAAAGCTAAAACTGCATGAAAAACTGTGTGCTAGTGTCAGATTTATGCTGACATGACAGTCAATGTTTTTTATGTAAACGTTTAAGTAGACATTGGTTTATTGTATGCTTTTAAATACGTAAAAAACCAATAACATATTTACATTATTAGCTAAATATATACAATTTCCTGAGAGCAAACATACGATAATAACTTACAATCGCGTTTCAAAAATACACATATTTAGCGTGTCTTTTGACAGAAGTTTGACAGACTGCACAGTTTTCTGAACAAGAAACTGTGTAGTTTTCTGAACAAGAAACTGTCTCATATAAAGCGGGCATTACAAACGTCTCACATTCAGCATCTCGCACTAACATTCTACAAATTCCGCAATTTTGGCATTACACCGACGATAATGCTATCATTAATCTTCTCGGGAGCGGTTAGCATCGGTATGAATCCTCCCTCCCTTGCCGGTCCACTGTTCCTCCAGCCGGACGCTGCAGCCGAGGTCTCGCAGGGCAGACTTGAAGTCGTGGGCGCTGTCCTTCCCGAACCTGCTCAGAGCGGAGTTCACCAGCCCCTCGGCTCCCAGCTCCAGGAACTTGGACTTCTGGTCGGGGCACCGTGCCACCATGTTGCGGATCGCCCAGCAACCGTTTGTCTAAAACAGTCAAACAGTCTTTATAATATAATAGTAGATTAGGTGTCCCTTATATGACCAAAAAACACATTTTCTTCGATTTTGAAAACGCATACCCTCTATCTTTTTTGCAATTACTTTGGCCTATTCAGATACGAAATTTCATATGTGTACAATGATTTTAACTCGTGCCGACGAGGCCTCAAAGTTTTTCAAAATTAGAAAAATTCACTTCATGTTGTATGAGAACATGTTCCGATGCAAGTCGGCACGGGTTACTGTACTCCAAATGAACTGAAATTTGCTGATCAAGTGTTTTATAGCAATACAAAAGAAAGTAGGCCCTATGCATTAAATAATAATCAAGTTGAAAAATAAGGGACATCCTACTAGTCCCTTATAATGACAATTTTTTTTTTTCGATTTTGAAAACGCATACCCTCTATCTTTTTTACAATTACTATGGCCTATTCAGATACGAAATTTCATGTGTACAATGATTTTAACTTGTGCCGACGAGGCCTCAAAGTTCAAAAAAGAAGTTGAAAAATAAGGGACACCCTAATGGTTGTGTATGCGACCGCTAACTACCCAAACGGATTTATATTCAAATATATTTTCATCTTGCAAAAAAGAATGTATTTAATTGTAAGTAGCCCCGAAATTGAATTATGATTTGGGTAGGTATTATCATAAGGACCCAAGTGTTGTGTGATAAGGCGAAACAGCTGTCGCTAACGGAACTAAAACAATCTAGTTTAATTTTACATATTATGGTAAGGTAAATTGGAGTTTAATCAGGTGTTCACAGTGAATATAAAAAGTAATATGGAGGTTGATAAGGCTTTTACCTGAACTTTTAGCGAGTTGTCGTGGACGTTCATACACTGAAGTAGGACCTCTGGTATTCCAGCGTCAAAAAAGGATTTACTGTTTTCTATTTCTCGAAGTGCTATTGCGGCAACACACCCCAGCCCGGCTGCTGCTAACGCCTCCGAACTCTGAAACATAATCCATAATCATAATCATAAAAATACTCCAGAAATTTAATGTACACATAGTATTCTTATTTTAAGTTATTTACAATTAGCCCAAGCAAATTAACGAATTTAGGGGAAATAATTCGTGTAGTTTTGAAAATTGGCACATTTGTTCCTTGAGGTGTCCTGATCAACACATATTCAAAATCCTCTATGGTGGGGGGTGTGCTAACTGCGGGGGAGGGGGGGAAAGGTCCCCTTTTTCAGATTTTGGGTTATATCTCGAAAAAACCTTATGAAATAGCGTTAAAATTTTTTCTATAATAATTATCTACATAAAATTTACTACAAATTAAGTTCTTTTCATTTTTTTTTTGGATCAATAATACTTTTATAGTATCAGTAGGCGTTACAAGGTGTTGATAAAAATGAAAATAATGTTAACTTTACATATTATGTTTATTTAAATAATAAAAAATTAAAAGAATTAGGAATTGGAAAAAATGTTTATGACTTTCCAAAATTCCAATTTGACAGGGACACAAAATAATTTGTTTAACATAAGGTTAAAATAATGCTAACAATCATCAGAAGAAATTAAATATTCATAGTTCAAAGAGAATTAGTTTATCTTAACTAGATAATACTTAAAACACATCTTTGTTAATATCTAATAAATATTTAAATATACGTAGTATAAAATATAATGTTAATATTAAAGTACATTTATATATATATATTTATAAATACAATGTACGCTTTTTCAAATTAATAAAAATAAAAAAAATACGAAGTACTTTTTAATTACAAATAAAACGTTTAGAAAAAAATGTACACACTATAGTTGTATTAAAATAAATTATACCTAAATAAAATCTACGACAAAATAGGTCAAAATGCTGTGTTTTTGGTATAATTAATCTTCGTCTTCTTTTTCATATTCGTTTATCTTCGTCTTCTTTTTCATATTCGTTATCTTCGTTAAAATCGATGGAGCACCAGTAGTACACGCTCCTAAGCAGCCGTTACAAAGCAGACTGCATTTAATGCCTACTTTTTCGGCATCCGCATTTTCCGGCACAATCGCTCATGCAGCGGCAGAAAATTGATTTTAACACACTGTCAGGGGCAGGAGGGTCCAAGGTGGTTATTGGCTCTAAATTTCCATTAGTTCCTCGCCTCCAACCCCACATTTCAGCGGGCAGTTGGTTCCCTAACCACTCTTGTACTTGATGGTAGACTCTGAAGGCGTGATATTTTAGCTGAACCTTTAGCAGGGGAAGAGAGCAAAGATCAGCTTTGGGCTTGGTACTGGATTTCAAAAATGCAAAATAGCGATAGCGGTTAAGATTATTTTGTGTAGAGGGCGCATTGTACACTGCCAAAAACATCCGTTCTCCTGATTCTGCTATGGCTTCCACAGTTGATGTTGAATCAAAAAGATATCTGCTATATCCTTTATAAATGGTTTATGTTAAAAAAGCTTTACAAATGATACTTTGCCTTTTCTGTAAATGGCTGAGGTTGTATCGCAACTGCTAAAACTATGAAGAAAAAGAATGGAACAACAAAATGAAAGTTTTTGGAGTTCTTGGGTAGGAAAATATCACGGTTTCCACTTTCCCTCTTCCCGGCTTAATAAAGAAGATCTGCTTTCTGGTGGTGTCAAAGCCATTAGGAGGACTGCTAAATCCACATCTTCTCCACAACGGCAACTACAGGATGATTTGAGGATTTGTTAATTGCACTTTGGACAATTGTACAGTCAGCATCACTTACAGCCACTCGCGTTTCAAATCCTTCAGCCTGCATTCTTTCTATCAAGAGTTTAATAAGGCGGCATTTATTTTTTGCATTCGAGAGGAAGTGCTCTTGTGGAACAGTTAATTTCATTGTTAGGTTAAAGTTTTATTTCAACAGAAGTTTTCATTACTTCTCTTCTTCTTTGCTCTGAAGTCTTTGTACTGTTGCTTGTATCATCGTAGCCATCGAACACAATAGAACAATTAGATCCGTAATGAACTTTCACATACTTAATGTACTGATCACATATAGAAGAAAATGTCGCTAAACGATGGCGATGGTTCAAAAATCACTAGAAGTCGTTAGATCACAAATAATATCAGTGTATTTATTTGATAATTTGAATTTTTTTAAACTTTTTTAGATTAATTTTACTGTCCATTCAACAAGTCGCTAGAAAATATTTGTCAGTACGAAAAATAAATGTTTTTTTAAGTAAAAATGTTGCTTAATCTAGCTATAAGGTTGCTAAATTAGCAACACTGGCTGGCGGTCTGAAGGCGGAGAAGGGAAAGAGACGGGTTTTATTAGACAAGAATGAAAAAACACGGGGAGACGCCTACGGCCGCGCAAAATTTTGCGCTTCCCATTCTTGGACCCCTTGTTCCTCCTAAAGTATTAATCCTACAGTAAAAATGAAAAGAACTTAATTTGTAGTAAATTTTATGTAGATAATTATTGTAGAAAAAATTTTAACACTATTTCATAAGGTTTTCGAGATATAACCCAAAATCTGAAAAAGGGGACCTTTCCCCCCCTCCCCCGCAGTTAGCACACCCCCCCACCATAGAGGATTTTGAATATGTTGATCAGGACACCTCAAGGAACAAATGTGCCAATTTTCAAAACTACACGAATTATTTCCCCTAAATGATCATTTCTGGTCTAATTTGCTTACACTAAATGATTAAGTACAAAAAAAGAACTTTTTACATCAATTTTATTAAGAGTACCTACGAATGTAGGAATAAAATTGTGTTTTGACCTATACGTGGGACCAAGTTAGAGGCTTAGTTTGTCTATGTAATTAGATCTTGAAATACATAAAAATCTGAATTCTAATAATTATTTAATTAATAATCAAACATTTCATATATCATCTCCACTTCTAACTATGTTCCCTTTAAAACGCAATTCTCAAATTACTTCCCTAGACTCCTACCCCTCTCAAGACCCCCCTACCCCTTACCCTCCCCAAGACCCCAGGGCCCCGATTCTGTTAATTTTGTGGAACTACTGCGCATATTATTTTGTACTGAATTCGTGTGCGCAGAAGTGTCTAAAACCTTAGTAGAATCGCAGCGCAGTACATTAACTGCCACCACTTAGCAAGCAATTAATTATCAAATTTTTTTTGTATACCATCTTAGTATTTTACCATCACCACTGTTCCAAGATGTGTTTTTTTCTATTTTTTCTATTACTATAGAATAAACCAATAGTAACACATAACATCGTTTTATTTAATCATAATAGATCATAAATATTTTTATCTGTACAAATGTTTTTGTTGAATGACCAGTAATTTTAAAGAACAAAATAAATTTACACTATATTCTCTTCTAATATAGTATTGATATATCTACCTTGTGCGTATCTAATGCAGTGCATATAAGTGTAGCAGCTCCCTGTTTTATAATGTTCCTTTTTACATCGTCGTGTCCAGAAAGAGCTTTCAATCTGCAAGTAAAAACAATCTTATTTTCCTATTTCACTAAATGAATTGGTATCACAATAGTTTCACGATACACTTACAATTTAAAGCACTGGCGATTAAGCTTTTCCTTGTCATGGAACTCGACCATTACATCCAATATAAACTTCAAACCTCCGGCATCTTCTACTTTTTGACAGAATTCATGACGCACAACTAATGTTGCAATGGTCAATAGAACATCACTCACAAACGCCTCTTGTGATTTGAAATCTGCAAAAATTTGATTGTAATCATTTATTTATTTATTACAATACCTACCAAGAATAATGCATAATTGGACGCCTTTATGCAGAAAAGATCTAACTGCAAATGTCTAGTTCCAAATAAATGAGGTTTAATGAAATTTTCTAAATATAAAATCACAATAAGCTACTAGATTAAAAATGTATTAACCTCCGATGGATTTGTGTTACCCGCATAATATTTTTAGTTTACAGATAAAATATTTAATGTTATTTGGTAATAATCTTAACTGACCTGACAGCATTTGTGTGAGCGTGGGAAGAGTTTCTAGAGCTATAAGTCTCGCGTGTTCGTGGGCCTTTCCAAACTCTACTCTTACATCGTCATCTAACACTAAATGGCGCATAACACTGCATACTTCCTTTAGTACCTGTAATAAACAAATGTAAATTTGATAACCAAACGACATTAATTCTATAAATGGCCATATTTGAGGGCAATGAGGTCGTCTAATCCTCATTTTTTTTAAATGGAGTTATTGCTCTGATCCAATTGTGACCTACCAAGAGAAAAAATTATCTAACCATAAATTCTACAAGTAAATATAAATATTGCCATAAAAATTACCTTTTACCCTAAGAATAATAGAATTAACCCAAATTTTTTTTAATTATTCCAAAACAGTATATGCAATAGTGGATTTACCACAAAAGACATCCTTAAACTTGATTTGTAATATCTTTCAAAACAAAATTCCAAAGATATCCACAAAAAAAAACAATATTTATCAGTGAATATAATTAAAAAACTTCATAATTTCTAATGCAATCATGCATTTATCTCCGTTGTTTGTAATTCGGGTTAGACCATTCTTGCACTAGTGGCCTCATTTTATCATCATGTAACAGATGACCAAGATTCACTGCACTTGGTGTACCAATGCAGTGCCCTATGCACCATTAGGTGTTGATATAAAAAGAGTAGTAAAAAGTGTGTCTAAAATATGTATTCTTGGATGTCAGTAGCTTACTTTAGGGTCTTTGTGAGTCTCCAGCATCTTTTTCAAATGCTTGAGTATTTCGGCGTCGAATATCTTCTGCCTGTTGTGTTCATGCTTCAGGCAACATGTAGAAATCCATTTGAGCGTTTCTAAAATAACTGCACTGTCTTTTTGGGCATCAAGAATACTATAAAGAGAAAAACAACACAAAATTATCCAATGATAACTTCAATAAGTCAATGTGAAATGGCGGCAGATCAGCCACAGTATTTTCTTAATAAGAAATTTGTGATCCGTGGATTGATTAATCCTTTAAAATTTATGGTAAAAATTTCAATTGGGAAAGGTGACGTAGCAGCGCGTTACATTAGCGGAACCTTCAACTTTTAATGAAATAACATGCAGAAAATGTTGTTCTTTTTATTGTTAATATTGGATTATTTTATAACTAAAAGATGGTTTCGTAAATTGAATTTAATGTAGATGTAGGTATTAGCACCGCCACGGAGGTGTTGAATGTTGAATTTCCCCTCTATAATACATATTTTTTCATGTTAAGAAATAAACAAATAATATTATGATGAATGCACAATACAATAAGTGTAAATATTTTTTCATTCTCCCGGCATGTTAGAAATTGAGAGCGTTTATTTGAGTTTAAATGCGTATTTTTCCATTACTTGTTCATGATTTGGACCCCTTCAGCATTCAGGATATCCGGCTGTCCATCCATGAGCGATGTGATGCTCTTGAGAGCCGGAACCAGAACAGGCTGGTCTCCCTTCAGGCAGCTGACCAGAGTGGAGTAGGCGCCCTCCTTACTTGCCATCAACTTATGTGCCATGTCTCGTTCACATTCCACACTGAAACACAAATATGTATTATAGTATCTTGAATCTCGTCTATTACATAATAACAAGTTGAACCCCTAAAATATGGAATGATGGCGTCTATGGAATGATATTAATGTATAAATTGTAATGTATATATAAAAATTTGCTAATTAAATCAATAAAATAAAGTCTGGCATTAGAATAAGAAGGTATACCTTCAAAACTTCCAATTCATTTACTAACTGCAAATTATCTCGGGGCTCAGCAGATAAAATTTTAGAAATATTCCTAATGGTCACAGCTACAATATGGTTGTCTGGCTTTCCTGATAATATCAAATCCTTTATGATATTAGAGAGATCTACACCCTGAAAAATATACAAAAGAACATTAATTTCAGGTGAAAAGAAAAATTCAGGCAAATAACAGTGGTCTGCAATGACACCCTCTTGTGAATAAAAAATAAGATGAATATGAAGAGTTTAACATGGATAATAATATTCTGCTTTAATTTTTTTTAAAAATGGTTTTTTTATTTTTGTTTTATTTTTCAACATTCACAGAAAACTTCATGATCGTAGTCCATTTTGAGCGAACACAATTAAAAAAGGAAGCATATATTTTTAGAAAATTTGTATGGAACACCCCCTTCTAGTGAATTCTTGTTCGAAGTCTTGATATGATGGCAAAAAAGGCAGATGTATATTTACCATGTTAAACTCTATAAGTACATGAATTACATTTTTATTCAGAGGATTTAATTGCAGACCAGTGTTATTAGCAATGTATTTAGTATTTTTAGCCATACTATTTCCGATTTCAGTCAAAATATTGACTATTAATTTGACATCTTCAGTTAAATTGGGTCAGTTTTTATAAACAAGAGGGGAGGAGGTTTAAGAATAGCAATATAAATATATGAAAATGATTTTGTCTACCTGCGCTTGAAATTGTTTTACAGCATCTTCAATAGCTTCTTTCGGAGTCATATCAAAATCGTCCATATTCTCTGCCACAACATCATCGTAAGTTTGTTGAGTTATAACACGAACCATTTTTAATAATTAAATCTCCCTTGTTACACTAAAATTGTAAAACTATAGAAATGAAACGTTGACTCATTACACACCTACGTCAATTTCACACATGTTTATACAAATGTAAATTAGGGAACAAAATTTGCACTATTGGAATAAAGGTGCATTAGATAACAATAAGATTACAAATACCTAATTTTCGAACGTAAATTGTATTATTATTTTAATTATTTCATATTTCTTCGTTAACTGCCTAGAATGTTTAAAATTAGTTTTGACAGTTAGTTGACAGCTAAGACCACAGATAATACTTCTTCTTCTTTTTCTTTTTGGCTTTTCACCACACTATGGGGTGTACTAGCCAGTGTCAAGTTGTATATTATTATACAGTGAGGACAAATAATAGTATAACTAGTATTTGTAATCTCCGGTCGGTCCAGTGTCTAAGAAAATTCGTTACGGAAGCCGCCGCGAGTTTTTATAAACGAAAAAAAGTTAATTCACAAAATTAAAATATGTTTTATTATTACCGTCTATTATACTGTCCCAAAAACATAAAAAAATAATAACCTGTGCGCCAAGCACTTTAAAATAAAATTTTATTACTAATCTTTATAATAAGTGTTTTTGTGCATAGATAATAATAATATGTAATATTACTTCATTGCTTTTTAAGAAAATGTGTGTAAAAATAATAAGAATAATTTTCGGTTAATTGTATAAGTGATTTTTGTGCTCCTCTGCACGCCACTGGATTACAGGGAAGGGCGCGACGGCAGATTGCAGCAAGAAGACAATAGCAGTATTAACTTAAAATTTTAAATTAATATTCGTAGTGTAAAATTTTCATTTTTTACGACTTTTCAGATTCACATAATTTCTGTGCTTTGTTTTTACTTTTTTATTTTTCAGAAAATTTGTGTAATATATTTGTAATTGTATTGATTGCATGTCTTTTCAGAAAATAATACTTTTTTATGTATTGTTTTATTTTTCAGAAAATTCATGTAATATTGTATTGATTGCATGTTTTTTCAGAAAATATTACTTTTTTATGTATTGTTTTATTTTTCAGAAAATTCATGTAATATTGTATTTGTTATTGTATTGATTGCATGTCATTTCAGAAAATATTACTTTTTTATGTGCTGTTTTACTTTCAGAAATTTCTTGTAATATTGTATTTATTATTGTATTGATTGCATGTCTTTTCAGAAAATTTACAATATATATTTTCAATATTTATTTAACAATATATATTTTTTTATATACGATACAGTTTGTTTACATTTTGTATAAATGCTTAATTTAAATATTTAAATGTGATCATATCTATTCATATGTTTCAACTATTTTTGGTTGGGTTAAGCATTTTTGAGTTTTTTTGAAAAAACAAAAAAAGACCCATTTTTTCTAGTTTTTTGAAAATCCTAACTTAAGCTCACCTCCTATTCATCCGGACTTTTGATGCAACCTTCCCTGGACATTACTGAACCACATAAAAAAAGAATCAATAACATCCGAATTAGTTAAGGCAAACGCTTAGTTTTCGGGTAATTAGACTGGGCTATTACCTTCATAAGTACTTCGAATGGATGATTGAGGAGATGGTATATTTCAGAATTTTACAGCATCTCTTCAAGATAAATACATTTTGTGTTGGTAAGTCAGTAACAGTGGATTTTGTTATGAAATTGTACTACTTACGCATGCTTACATACATACTTGTAAGAGTAATACAAAGAAGATAGAAGTGTAAGGAATAGCCCTAAGAATGTTTCCCATAAATATTATGATAGACCATGAAGATGTCAATTTATTCATTTTTGAGGTTGTTCTTCTCAACTATTTCAACATAATGCATTCACATTAATACAAATCTGTATAAAATAATGTGTCGACGCGTAAAACGATGTTTTTTAAGGTATAAAATAATGTTTTAAATGGTTTTAAGGTATAAAATATGAAACGATGTTTTATGATTAAGGTATAGAACAATATTTTATGATATAAAAGTGTTTTAAGGTATATCTAAAACAATGTTTTAAGGTATAAAATATAAAACGATTAAGGTACTTATAAAACAATATTTTATGGTATAAAACAGTGTTTTTATATGGGATATCTAAAACAATGTTTTAAGGTATAAAAATATATAACAATGTTTTATGATTAAGGTATAAAACTGTGTTTTAAGGTATAACTTAAACAGTAGAAATGGTACCGCGAACATTGTTTACAATAAACTAACACCGAAAAAAAAGTATTGTGACAATGTTAATAATGATACAAGGTGAGTAGATAATAATTCAAGAAACTATGGGTAATATTTATTTTATGAGAAAGGAATGCAAATAGCGTTTTTGACATTACGCTAGAAAAAAGATAATTATAAACCATACGTATAAAAAAAATTGAAATGTAAATAAATAAAAATCAAAATAATGAGATAAATAAAGGATGGTGGAATTAGATAAATATTTTGTTGATTGATTCGGCGTTCACTTTGTGTCAAAACCATGTTGTGCTGCCATGCACGAGGAGGTCGCTAATTAGATTCCTGATGGGGGTCAATAAGAAATATTTATTTTAATCTGATTTTCACTTTAAAATATTACATATTATGTGATACCTAGGCTTGGACTGGCGCTTAAGCATAGACTGATCATTTTGCCTTCACCATTGAGTGTGGATAAGAGAGAGTAGTAGTTATTTTTAGTAAACTTGTATTCCTAATTTTGATCACTAGACTCGTTGGATGATTTGTATCACATGTGGGATACTGTTAGAAAGAGTAGAAAATTTTATTTTTTGACCTAAAAACAAGATTTTTTGACCTAAAAACCTATCATGGAAAAAAGCTTGTAGGTAGGTATTTGAAGAAGATTTCGGCATTTTTTATAACTAGCAGCATTTTTCAAACGTCAACTTTTGCGTCAACTGATCAACTGTCAAAGTTTGAGTTACTGTCAAAGTGACTAAAAAATGATTCCTAATTTCTACATAATACTTATTGCATTAGTGATTTAAGTGGTAAAGAAATTCTTAATTTATCAAAATTTCTCCCGTGTAACTTTTGAAATGAAAAATTTAAGAAATTTTGTTTCTTTTCCTTTGATTGTTACGTTTTCTATAAAGTATTTATGTTTATTTTTACCCACTGAAGTGATATCTGAATTAGATCATTGCGGAATAAATTCTAGTGGACTGGGCAAAGAGCTGGGAAACGACCAACGGTACATATTTTACGATGTGAATTATCCAGAAGGCTTCAACCTGCGCCGTGATGTTTACATGCGAATGGCAGTTTTCACACATAATGTTGTAAAGAATAAGAAATACAAGAATATTAAATTAGTCCTTCCACCATGGCATTATTTATACCATTGGCAATCCAGAGACATTGGCCCACAAAGCCAAATTCCATGGAGTTTATTTTTTGACATAATATCATTAAAAAGGTTTGCCCCTGTAATTGAGATGAATGAACTGTTGACCAAAGATAATTCATTTACAATTGATAGGCTTTACATGTTAGATCACTATCCTAACGCGTTTGAAGATGGGAATTTTGAGGATAAGTGGGAAATAAGAAAACCAAACTCTTGCGTTCTTTATGACATGTATTGGGGCTATGAAAATATAAACATCAAAATATAAAGAATGTGTGTACTTTCAAGGTAGTTCAGAGTTGCTAAAAGGTCTGATAGATTTACACCCAGAAGATAAATACATCATGTTCTCAAACGCAGAAATAGCCCTGCACGAAGATTACGGGTCAAAAAACATACTGGGACGCACGTAAAAGTATGAAATTCAATATCGACTTAATCGATATCGCCGAAGATTTTATCGAAAAAGAGTTAAAATGCTTTAAACCGAAATGCGATAACTATTTAAGCGTGCATTGGAGAAGGGGCGACTTTGCAAAGAGTAGATATAAAGAAGTTCCGTCAGTCGACAGCACGGCTGACCAAATCTACAACACAATAGAAAAATATTACAAGTCTCTGATCAAAACTGTTTTTATCGCCACGGATTCGCAGCCGGATGAATTAGAAAACCTAGTCGACAGATTGGAGATGGATGGGTTTATCGTGAAATGGTTTTCTCCTTCGTACGAAGTTCGGGGGAGATATAAGGATGGGGGAGTGGCCATTATCGATCAGATTATTTGTTCCCATGCAGCATACTTTGTTGGCACCCACGAGAGCACGTTTACTTTCAGAATACAGGAAGAAAGAGAGATATTAGGATTCAGTAGTGACACAACATTCAATAGACTTTGCCCGGATGTGGGCTCTTGTGAGAGAATGTCTCGGTGGACTATTGTCGACTGACTTAAGTGCGTAATTTTCTATTGTAATTTAATTAAGAACATTACAGATTTTAAGTAGCTACACACTCCTCTTTATAAAACACTTATTCTTTTTATCGTATTTTCTATGTAGCAGACATTACTTTCGAAGGCATGTATTTCTTATTTTCATTTTGACAAATGATTTTAATGCTATATATATATATATATATATATATATAGGTAGGTTCTGCTGCTCAATTTCAACTTTATTCATATTTATAGCAGTCACGTTCAAAATATATTTAATTATTAAGATATAAGCTGTTTACATACTATTGGTGCTATTTTTAATACTTATTTCTTTAGTTAGGTAATAAAACATTATTTTTAAAATTCTTCAATGTGCCAAAGAAATCAATTACAAACATTTATTTTTCCAATTTTTATTTTTACCCTTAAACTACTCTCCTGTAAAATATTAGCAATTCTGTATTTAACTTGAATAAATAAAATTAAAAACTTTGTTTTTTGATTAACTTTTTTGCAAAAAACAGTTTTAAGAGTTGAAATTCCTCTGGCTTCTTCTAACTAACTAACTAAACCATCACGCCATTTCTTCGAAGGGGTAGGCAGAGAGGATAGAACGCTACACCACTCTGTCCTGGCATACTTCTCTTGCTTCCTTCACATTCATACATCTTCTCATGCACGCACGTCGATTATTCCGACTTCTTACATGCCCAAGCACTTGTTTTTACTTGATCATGCCATGTCTTTCTCGGCCTTCCTCGACTTCTACATCCAGGCACAGTCGCATCATATATTTTTTTAGCCGTTCTTTCATCATCCATTCGCTCTACATGACCGAACCAACGTAAAAGACCTTTCTTAATTTTGTCGATAATGCTTATCTCAGCCTTGCATTCTGCTCTAATTTCAACATTAGTGCACCTATCATACATAGTTTTACCACACATTCGCCTGAGAGATCGCATTTCAACTGCATTCAATTTACTTTCATCCTTATTTTTCCAACTCCATGCTTCGCTTCCATTACTTCCATTATTACTTCATTATTCCATTATTTCCAGAACTCCATTATGCACTGCCAATTTAGCCTCTTTTGATAAGCACTTATTATATACTACCGACTTTAAGGCACCATTAGTTCTGTTACCGGCACTAACCCTCCTTTTAATGTCCTTGTCCATATTTCCATCACTAGTGAACGTGCTTCCCAGATATACAAATTCTTCCACCTGTTTCAAGCTATCGCCATTTACTACAATCTTACACTTAGTCATATTTTCATTTCTTTCAAAAACCATCATGTTCGACTTTTCCACATTCATTAACAGATCACTCTCCTTGCACACATCGTAAACCTTTGTGACCAAGGACTGCAATTCTTCTTCGCTATCAGCAAGAAGCACTGCGTCATCGTCGTACAAAAGGCAACTAACAATCATACCACTCTTGTTGGCTTCTTCAGAATGACAAATATGCTAGCTAACTGCTCGTGGATGGAACATATCTCTCACAGATAAATGCGACTATGCGGGAGAAATATTTGCTTTGTTTCCAGGGTGTAAATAAAACATGTGGATATTTTTTTAAAGAAGTATATGTATTATAAGATTTCAACAGTTTGGAGCTTAGATACAATAAAGTATTCACTATGCCTACAAACATACTTCAAGAATGAAAATGAATACGCACATGCACTATTGTCTTAGTTTCCTTTCAAAGAGGTGTTACACAGTATTTTATATTATTTATAGTTGCTAAACAAATTGAATAATAAACAAAACGCAAATTGCAAAATAGTTCAAATAATCAGTTCTTTTTAAAAAGGAAGATGATATTTATATATTATATGCGATTGTGTTTTGAAATACACATTTTTGAACTAAAGCACATAATTTTAAAATGAGAAGAGGATATTTAAAAAAAGAATTTAATGTTTTACAGAAATGCGCATTGATTATAATGGAATGTTATCAGTCGGAAAATATTTGTTGAATTGTAAAGAAAAAATATATAAGTACTTTAAAAATCACAATGCTTCAATGGTACAATTTTTAAATCTATAATTTTGTTAAAAAAATAATGTTTGTAATAATTTTCCACTGATTTGATAATGTTTACAAAAGTTTATTGTTGCAGTTTAATTTCACATAGATGTGTAGGGTTATTAAGAATAGGTAGAATTAATGCAATGCTTGGGTAATGATGTAATGTGATGAGGTATATTAAAGACACAGACATCAATATTATAAGGAACATTTACAAACCAAAGTGTAAAAAAAGAACTACATACAAAATTATGACTATGAAACGGAACTGAAATAAATATATTTAATATCCAAATAAATAATTAAAATTTTGAAGAATAATATTAAAAATACATTAAATCTATCTATATAAGTACTTTTTATTACTCTGTATACATTTATTACTTCTGTATATTGATAAAACTTAATCAAAATAATTTTTTTCAAACTGGAAATTCAAATTTACGTAAGTCAAGTCTGACTAACCTAGGGTTTATTTACAATTTTATATTTAATTTATTGAAATACACATATTCACAACAATGATGTATAACAATATAACATTTTTGTATAATATATTTATGGAACAATAATAAATAGAAAATACTTTTATTTTTCGGCTACTATGAATGTAAATAATTCTCCGAAGGTTCTATACACCAATGGATGATTTAACATACGTAGAAAAAGATTTTCAAACTCCCGTCTAATAGTGTTTGGCTCCAAGTATTAATATTTAAACAGTCAAAAAATAGACAGGTTAATTAGATAATATTATTAGTCAGTGATTTGTATTACAAAGTTGGATTGTCCGCAGACAGTAGACTTATATTCACAATTCTTCACAAGATTTATCTACAAGGGATGAGGGAAGGAGTAAAACTTTACCGAAGGCACCACACGACTATCTTAACACCATTTCATCCTATATTATTTATTCTCTCAACTCAACAATCAATATTATTCACTGTGGAATTCCACTGTTATTGTAGAACGTTGAATATTATTATTTATCGCTCGCATACAACATGTCCAATGTCGAACCATTCATTTTTCATGTATTTATTCAGTTATTAATAACATTACAGGTAACCAATTCATTCTTAATACAATTATAAGTATCTACGTATACAAAACTCCGAGTACAATCTGAAAACTGGCGAATCTACATCGTATTTGGAGTCTAATATGTAATATAAATATGTTCTCCTCTATGGCTGCGAATCGTGGCACCTAACCAGGGCCCAAGACAGCAGACTTCTGAGTGCAGAGAATAGGCGTCTTAGAAGAATTTTAGGTGTGCGGTGGTTTGACTTTGTAAGGAACACAGAGGTGAGGCAACGGACACAGCAACCCTTGGTATCTACTGTCATCCGGCGAAGGCGTTTCGGCTGGCTAGGCCATATACTACGTGCGCCTCCCGAGAGCCTAAACCATGCATGCCTATTTTACAAGGCATCAGGTTCTCGGCGTCCTGGTCGTCCACTGTTGACAATTCGTCGGCAGTTTACGTCAGAGCTGCGGGACGTGGACTTGACTTGGGAGGATGCACGGGAGCTGGCGGTCGATCGCTTGGCCTGGAGGCAGTTTGTGGATTCCATATGCTCCACATAGGGAGCTGATATGGTATGATGATGATGATGTAATATACTAATATGTGTTGAATCTGAGGTTTACAAAATTTAGGCGAGAGGTAGATGGCGATAGGGTCTCTTGGAGAGATCTAGTAATGTCCACATGCTCCACATAGGAGCGAACGTGGTGAAAGAAGAAGAAGAAAGCTTTCATAAGTACCTTAAGTAAAATTGCACAAATTCTTATTAAAATTCAGTTGTTTTCTTTTTTGATGGAATCAATTTGACCAAATAAATGATATTTGATAACAATTTGTAATAATTTCTCAAAAAAATAGTAAATTTTCTAAATATGAAGTAGATTCATTGGTTTCATGCTTGTACATCGAGTTTAGTTACACAGTGTATAAATACAACAGTAAGAAAATCAGAAAGAGTTACACCATAAAGTAACACTTGCACACTGTTTCTGTTATCAACTACACATGGTAGAATTTATGTAAACCAAGTCCCGTGTTACAAAAACTTTGTGAGACAGTCTAACAAATTTTTCGATGACATATTGTCTGAATGCAATACTTGATTTTGCAATCAATATTTATGTAAAAGTACTGGAGTAACATTTGATAACAATATTGTGTAAGAAAATAAACACCTTAATCCCTTGTACTTTTATATCAAATACTAGCCAACGTTTTGATTAATGTAGAAAAATTTATTTACAATTAAAGTTCATAGCATAACAGTTTTTTAGAACCGCCAGTTTGCGAGAAAATATTTATAATTCATTCTGACACTATTTTTATAGTTTCAAAGTAAAACAATGTGCAAATATAGCCGTGTTAAAGGTTTGAAAAGACAAAATGTTTGTTATATGAGACAGTTGTAGTAACATGGTATTGATGGGAAGATGAGCAAGTGAGCAATATTTCATAGAACATAGTAAAGCTTATGCGTTAAAGAAACAACCTTATATTAAAATAACAACAATTTATTATTGGTATTAACAAGTGTCTTAAGCTAATATAAAAATACTTATTAGCCAATATATGTAACAAGTGTCTATACATATATCTCGATATTCTAATACAAATCTACTTTTTAAAACGAGAAATTCTATCAAGTCCATAAAGCAAATACCAAAAATATTGTATTTGCTTTGTCCTGGTTCAATAAATGCAAATTTCAGGATAGAACGCTATGCTAAGACTTTTTACAATGATTAGATCTGAGCGCTAGAGCGCTGTTAGAACAAATCAGAGTATTTGGCCAAACAAATCAATTTGTAACGGAACAGCATAGTTTTTAATGGAATTCACAAAACAGAAGAATGCTGTATGTGAATAATTCGAAATAGATAAAGAGAAAAACCATCAGTGTCGAAAGCTAATGAGGTATGATAAAAGTACGTATTGACTTGACAAAAAGCAGGTAGTAAGAATGCATTGAGGTGACTTGTTTATTTCAGTGACCATCATCTTAAGTAACTATAACCGTTTCTATATTGCAAGGAATTATTAATGCAAAAGTTTGAAATGCTGTTTCAAAATAGCCAAATTTTTATTTTAATTTCAACTACACTTTCCATTTATTAAATGAAATAATTAAAGTGTTTTAGAAAAAATAAGTAGCTCTTTACATAGTATTTTCAATTCAGAAAACCAAGTAAGGAAAAGTCTATATTGATACTAAGTTTCTTTTTTTAAACCAATGACTGTAAATAAAATTTAAAAATAGGTAAGTACACAAAAATAAATTGAATAAAAACACAGCACATAAATTACTTATACACATTCAAAATTACTTTTCAAAAGATACAAATATTATACTAAATGTATTTGTAGAGTCAAATTGGCACTTATGTCTTGATGTTTTTAAAAAAGATTTAGAAATAAATTATTACGTATAAATAAATTATTGATTAGAAAAGCATTAGACAAAATATTGAGATCATTTGCAATGTTAAGTACTGGAAAATAAGTCAAATTCATAATAAATTATTCTTATATGATAAGGGGATTGATTAAATAAATAAATGCAAAATTAGGAAATCATATGCTCACAATGTCTAGTATTGAAAAATTAATTTTATATAATAAAAATCTAAAAAGATTTTTACTAAAAAGTAAAAAGAGATTGACCAAAATAAAAAAATAATTTAATAATGCCTTGCTTGGTTAATATTGAAAAGATTTGCTAAACACCAAATTCCAAACTACAATTTTTTTGCTAATTCTCAATGAAATTGCTTATAAAATTAGAATTTTAAATCTTATCCCGTGGTATTATTTTGAACTTTGGATTAGAATTTCCTAGGTTTAAACTTCACTCTCTCTCAGCTTGATCTCTCTCAGCTTGATCTCTCTCAGCAAGAATCAAAATAATTGGGATACCATAAATGCGAGAATTTTTTTTATTATGAAGATGCGATTAGGATCTTAAACAAATTGCAAATATTGTATAAACCAGTGTATCTTAAAAATTAATACGTAAATTATTAGTAATATTATTGTTTAAATATTCTACTAACAATTTGGCAACATTGGAACGACGTTAAATGTAACCTAAGGTCACATTGGATCTCCCAGCAAATGTGAAAAAACACATTCTCCACTAGTCCAATCTTACGCACTCTATATCTGATCAAAGAAAATAATATACCATAAGTACAATAAAACCATTATATCCGGACTTAAAAATTCAACTATTGAACCACATATCTTCAAGGTTTTTTTTATATCAGAGATGATTGAGATGCACAGTAAAATACTAAATAATTTTTTTCCAAATAATATGCATCTTAAGCCGGAATTATATTAGAGCCACGACGCGTGTCGCCATGCTTCCCCCACCACAGATCCCAGGCCAATCGGTCGACGACACGCGGGGCATGTCTAATATAATCATTTTCATACTAAATATATGAAATCGATTCCAAACCCACGCAGCGTGGCTCTAATATAATCCCGGCTTTACTCACATAAAACGCTTAGCAATACGGATAATCAATTTCATTGTATTATAAATACGATTTTGTACTTGAAAATGAGACTGCACATTTGTATTATCTATTTCAACAAGATGAATATTTTCATATCTTCACTAAATACATCATGCAGTCTGTTCCTATTTGAACCTCATGAGTGAAAAATAGTTATATATTTAGCGGGTTATTCAAAATAATAGACTCAATTTTGTATCGCCACATTTCTGAATGATGTAATTTAAAAATATTATTGAAACACCGATTGAAAGAAAAGTAGCTTATTTTTGGTGGAATAAATAATATGGTTAGCAGCGTACACAAAGATCCAAGTAGTGTCTACGAAAAATTGCTAAAATGACACACAGCTGATTTTTTCACAAAATACAGTTCTTGTGGTAAAATAATGTTTTTCAATCTGCGAGTCAAGAAAAAATGAGAGTTAAAAGCAGAAATACTAACTGAATTGAACATTTCCCAATAAAGACAGTACTATAATATGCTTAATTATTCTTTTCAAACATTCTTCACTCTACCTCTACATCACTGCTATTAATTTGTAGTTTTGTTAGAAAAATAATTTGATTACACCAATACATATATGAATAACAGATATGATAATTTTGTGCTTTTTTAAATATATCATAGAATTTGAAATTTCAACATTTTTATTGTTTTTTTCATGAGGTAAGAAACGTTGATTCTCACAGTTTAGTCTATTCAAAACGAGACAAAGAATTAAAATATTTATTTGACCCTTTCAGGAGTAATGGCATAGAGAAAAGAATTATGAAATATTGCATAAAATAACATTTCTGAAAAAATGCACTCAGCTAAAACTTGGGAATTGGATAAAATCATTGTTTTTTTCCTAAACTCGTATATTTTTCTGGACAGTTATTAGAAAAATATTGAGTATAGGTTTTTTGAACTAAATTTCTTTACTGAAAATAATGATGGCAAATTTTAGAAAAAAAAGAATATTTTTTGAAGAACAGTTTTTTGCTAAGCGATATGTACAAACTTAATTGGAAAAACTGAATAAACATTTGATGATTCAAATTGATTATTGCAAGTTTAATTTTGAAATATGAAAACAAATAAAACTATGGTTATATAAAATTTTTGAAAAGCAGTGGAATTTACTAACAATATAACTTAATAAAAAACATATGACTGCCAATTTACATTTTGATGGCTAAACACGCTATATGGAACACACAAAACTTATCTGCGTATTTTTAAGTTTTATAACTTTTATTCTTTGTGTGATTTATAATTTCATGATTTATATAGTACAATAGTACATAGTCAATAAAAGTTAAATAAAACATTATAATTATATATATTAAAACACGCTTTGTTTTAAACTACTTTTGCTGACAGCCGGAGTTACCAACCAAATCACATCAAATATTATCTTTTTAAAAATCATATTGGATAGTTTTAAAAACGTGTCTAAATGTATCATCCTCTGCTATATCCCTCACTTCACTCCCTTACCCATTACCTTTTACACCTGAAATATTGTTATAGTATTTCCAAGCGTTTATTTTACTTTTGACACATGGGCGCCTATAAAGTTCCGTAATTATTGACAGGCAACCATAGACCGAAAAATGCAGTACTTCATGTTTTTTTCTTTACGATAGTGAAGCACATGTTCTTTAGCTCCGATATTTATCGATATCGATTTTTATTGAGCCTACTTATGCAACGAGGATTATTCAAGTTGATTTTTTCATGAAAAAATATAAAATGTGATTTAAATTAAAACCTATATGTTTTTTTTTTGTTTTGTTTGTCGCGACACAGAATTTCTCAATTTACATTACGACAATAAAATAGTCCTAGTCCTATGCATATTTGGGTTTTCTGTAGCTCCTGCACCCGATGACAAACTCCAATTAAGGAGTTTATCGGGACTGTATTTAAAGTTTCTTTTGTAAAGAAATTATGTATTTTTTGTAATATTTTTTATTGAATAAAGACTGTTAAAAAAAAAAGTTTTACGACAGCGCTTTCGTAATATAAACTCTGCTTTAAACGTCTGGGTATGTTTATAAACTACAAAATGTTGAGCAAAAATAAAATATAAATGTGTTAAATTGATTAAAACTTCTTCATAAATAAAGTTGATTTTTATGAGAAATCGATTCGGTAACGCATTAGGACATCCCTAAACGACACATAATCGATCTGTCAAAAGTCAAATAAACCCTTGGAAATACTATAGTTAGGTTAGGTCAGGTTAGGTTAGGTTAGTGACAAATTCCTTCATTTTAATATCTTATTCAGGTAACTCCGAAACCGGTATGAAATTAAAATAGTTTAAAACAGCGTATTTTATTTAATATTTTATGGAAATCTACAAGTGAGTGATACAAATATTTAATAAAATAATAATAAACCTCCGTATCAAAATGCTTCACTCAAGACACATGGTATTATGTAGAAATGTCATCTCATGTCGGCCCTTTTGTCTCTCCCGCTCGCAACACACTGCTGATCAACTTAAGTCTTTATTTCTTATATTTTCTAGGTGATTTGCTTTCAAACTTGCACGGCAATAATTCCAGTGACGGGAGAGGGCGCTATTTATCCTGAAAAGAAGGTAATAAAGTCAAAACATTAAGCTTTAAGCAATCTTGCTTTAAGAGGAAGCTACATACAATATTTAAAAAAATTATTTCAAATAAACAATTTTACAATAAACCTTAAAACTGACAATTTCATAAAACAATGATAAACTGTAGTTCCTACAATTTGTAGGAAAAAATAATATTGCTACATAGAGTGCCAATAAAAATTAGCAAATAAAGAATTCAATAACTAACTAACTAACCATCACGCCATTTCCCTGTAGGGGTAGGCATAGAAGATAGAACGCCATACCACTTTGTCCTGACAGACTTCCTTTGCTTCCTCTACATTCATACATCTTCACATGCACATACGCCGATTATTCCGACTTTTCACGTGACCACTTTCAAGTACTTGACGTACTTGGTCAAGCCATGTCTTTCTCGGCCTTCCTCGGCGGCTTCTACATCCAGGCACACTTGCATTTAAACTTCTTTTAGCCGTTCTTTCATCACTCATTCGCTCCACATGACCAAACCATCGTAAAAGCCCTTTCTTAATTTTGTTGATAATGCTTATCTCAGCCTTGCACTCTGCTCTAATTTTGACATTTGTACACCTATCATACAAAGTCTTACCACACATTCGCCTGAGAGATCGCATTTCAACAGCATTCAGTCTACTTTCATCCTTCTTTTTCCAACACCACGCTTCACTACCATACATAAGGGTTGGTACCAGAACTCCATTGTGTACTGCCAATTTTGCTTTTTTGATAAGTTCTTATTTGCCACTATCGATTTCAAGGCACCATTAACTCTGTTTCCGGCACTAACCCTTCTCTCAATGTCCTTATCCACATTTCCGTCTCTTGTAAACATACTTCCCAAATATACAAATTCTTCAACCTGCTTCAATCTGCCTCCATTTACTATAATATTACATACGGTCATATTCACATTTCTTTAAAAAAAACATCACATTTGACTTTTCCACATTCATTAACAATCAAGTTAAAATTAGTACAAAAAATGTTCCTAGCTCCCAGCCAAATTTTTAAAAAGATAATATTTAGTTCCTAGATTAGAATTAGATAGAAAAATTAGTGTGATGTTTTAGTGAATATTTTGCATAAAAAACGTTTTTGGTGGGAAAAAAGCACTCAATAGCGCGATACTGAGCCACCGCATAAATCTATAGTGAAAAGAGTCAATAAAAATAATAATGAATAACATTGCATGGAAGGAGTTAGCTGTATGATGAAAACTAACCTTTGTCTTGATCAAGTCACTGAAGAAAGCTTTGAAGGATGAGCGTCAGAAGAATATATGATCTCTTCTTCCTTCTGATTGGGTATCGGGCGATTCTCGTCCGCCACTTGATTGGTCGAGGCTGCCGTGGCCTGTGATTGGCTGATTAGAGTAGGAGAGAGATTGACGGCTTGTATCGGCGAATCTGGACTCCGCACTCTGAAGCGTTCGGGTAACTTTGGATAGGTATTGGTTCTGAAATTAGAAATGAACCCTATCAATGCCACCAATTTTTGGTAAAAAAACAATTATTTTAAAAGATTTGCAGATCTTGGAAGATTTTTAGTCTACTGGAAAAAAAAACCTTAAAAAATAATCACAGAACTGAAAAATGTCTACTTTTTTATTTTTTATTTATTTTAATATATACTTAATATAAAAAACAATACGTGTCCTACTGAGTTGCCTACTGCAACTCGTCAGTAGGTGCATAAATACATGTTCAATTAAAATATAAAGTACACAATACATACTCTTGCGCAAAAAAATTGTAAAATATATATAAATAAAAATACAATACTAAACTCAATATAATACATCGCGCTCTAGCAACCAAGTTCTCAGCACGCGTCTCTCTTTTAAGCTTGAAAATTAATAATTTTTTAAATACTTGTTGGTAGCATGTTACAAATTTTTGGTATACTGTATTGAAGTGTTCTCTTACCATATTTGTTATTATATTTAGGGAGAACTAATCCTTCCGCACTTGTAAAACGTTTTGTCTGTGTTTATACTCAGAGAGAGATGCGTGCTGAGATATTAACTTGGACCATAATAACGCCTTAACAGATCAAATATTATCTAATTTAAAGTTAATACTAAGGATTTCCGCAATACCGGTGTGAGGTTTGGTTGTTATACCTTGTGGCTTTGTTAGAGGAATTGGTCGGTGTTCCTGCTGCAGTGAATCCCATCATAGCTGGACTGCTGCCCGTACGACTGTGTGAGCTGACTGGAGATTGCTGCAAAACAATAAAATTATTGCACACAATGCATCTAAAATACCAATAATGGCAATCCCTCATTTTTGAAATTTCACCATTATAAAAATAAGTAGGTAGTTTTTAAGATTATCCTCTGTCATGTGACCCGTGGCTGTTTCTCCACACAACCGTATTCCTCGATTTTCTCCCAGAATTCAGCAATCGAATAATTGAATAATTTAATGAATTTCTTAATTTTGTTATATGTACATAATATGTTTGACTTGACTTGATATATTGTTTTTACATAATTACGTACAGTACCTTTGAGGTGATTTCTCACAAAAACAGCGCTTTCTAAGTAATCCTATGACTGTTAAATGCTAGCCCTGCGGGGCTTTTCGACGCTTCCGCGCCTCGATTTTTGGTTGTTCCACCTTTAGTTGACTGGCTAAAAGTCCCAACCATTGATTAGTAAGTAGGTACCTACTCTTAGAACCGCTGGAGATTATTTTTTCCGCAGTCATCACTGAGATTTATTTTTTCGGCAGACATCACTGACGGACACTACTATGACTACTATAATTTTTACGCTAATAATAATATGGATTATTATTATTATAATAAGCAGTTGAAATTTTCTTAACCTGTCGTCTGCCATCTTCCGTCTGCCGCACCTGTAATTACCTGTGTCACATTCGTTATTTTCATGTGAAAACTAAAAATAATTCCGGATGGCTTGCAATAGTTGGTAGATACATGTATAAATCGGATATTTACCTACTTATTGTCACAAAATAATGCGTTTATTTAACAATAACCTCAAATTTGCAGAGTGCCTTTGAAAAATGTAAATAAAATTAATGTCACTTAATAATTTAAATGATCATCGACACCTCCTACGTATAATATCGTAACCCACAAATTGTCGATTTTGAGTTTTTGGTGGATTTTGTCTGTATTTAAATATCTTTAATTCTACCAAAACAAAAAAATTTATCTTGCCAATAATAAGGGATTTTTTGGGGCGTATTTTGTCGTATCTACAACCAATGCATATGAACGAAAATATTTTCAAATGCTCCTTCTGTAAAATCGCATTTTGTGGGTTACGATATTATACGTAGGAGGCGTCGATATCTTGCTTATTAATTATTTGATTTACAAACAGATACACCAATAGTTTTGTAATTTTTTTTCTTTATTTCTCTGCATTTCTTTTGACAGACAAATCTACATCAGAAACTACTCACATCATTGTCTACCAGCCTCTGGTAGCCTTGGTTGGCTGCGCCCCCCGCCCCGCTGTACCTCCTGTCCACCGCGTTCTGTGCTGAGCTCTGGCTGAGCCTGAGTGGCAGCAGCTGGCCGACGCTGGCCGGCGCGCCCACACCGTGGCCCGCGGCGCTGGCGGGGGGCGAGCTGCTGCTCAGCTTGGACGCCAGTTTCAGGGGCAGCTGCTGCTTGATGGACAGGCTCTGGGCCGTCACTATCTTCTGCTGGTTCTGGGCGCTGATCAGGTTTATGGGCAGGGGCTGCTTGCCAGCTGAGGAGGATGTCTGATCTGTAATTGGGTAAATTAGTAAAATATTTAGATTACATTATAACAATTAAAATCTACTACGAAACTCTCCCTTATCAAAAGCGGACTTTCATTTGCAATTTTTTTCAGTGGTGGACCATGACAGATATTATTGTTTTAAAATTTTATTTGATGTTCTATACATTTATCAATTTATGGGATGTGTAGGTAATGAATTTACCTTTTGAAAACAAATAATTTCTCAATGGTATCATCTATATTATTATTATCGTAAAAATGATAGTAGTAGTATTGTCCATCAGTGATGTCTGCCAAAAAATTTAATCTCGGTGATGTCTCCGGAAAAAATAATCTCCATCGGTTCATAAGAGTAGGTACCTACTTACAATCATCCCATGCTTTTTGCACTCCAGAAAACTCCAGATTCAAATAATAATTACTTAAAAAATGTGAACATATTTAATCGTCAATGTCCCGTCGGTACTTATTAGTACCAGAAGTTTAACATTTTTTAAAAATTGTTTTGGTTGTTTTTTACGATCGGTTCTTAAGAGTAGGTACCTACTTACAATCATGCAATATTTTTTGCACATTGGTAACTCTGAATTTAGCAATGTTTATGTGACAGTTCGAAAAGTTTGTTGACAATATAGTATTGTCATTACATGTAAGAAAGATTGATTTAACAATATCTTAATTTTGGATATCTGGGGTAAGACATTTTAAAGATTCTACAAGGGGCAAAAACATAGATTTCTTCCATCAGTCCTTCCAGATTCTATGTAGTACAGATTCTACTACTACGGGCGGCTCTCCGTAAATTAGGTTTTTGTTTGTTGGGACTATTAGCCAATCAACTAAAGGTGGAACAACCAAAAATCGAGGCGCAGAAGCGCCCGAAAAGCCTCGCAGGGCTAGCATTTAACAGTCGGCTCCGACGACTGTTATCTGTTTGTTACTCATGAATTGTTTGTGATTATTAAAATTTTCTTAAATATATAAATATATATTTTTCTGAGTCGGCTTCGAAATTAAAAACCTTGTAATTCAATGATTTCATAAATTTTTATATAGTACATAATGTTATGTGAAAGTCTTTATTATTCTTTTCTGTTTCTGCTGATACAAAGTATTTTAAATATTTGGACGAAGGATACACAAAAGACATAATTCTGCTATAAATTTGATACATTGATAACATCTACTATAAACTAAACCGTAGACTTGTCCTAGAAATTGATTTTGTAACAATATCAAAATAGTTAGAGATAAGTAATCTTACTTTTCCACTTGGAGTCTTTCCTTTTGTGTGTATCGGTGGGAGAAGTTTCACTGAGAGGCGATGACACCGCGCTTCCACCTCCCGTACTCTCATCTTGGGTGGCAACTGGAAAAACATAATTAAATACATGATAATGCGATACAGTTCAATTCAATTGGCGACATTAAAATTAATCAAAGTAAAATGAACCATAGGCCAGGGCTAGCTAAATTATTTATTAAATTTTCCTTCCTTAACCATTTTTCTCTCAGCTTATTTTTCTGTCAAACGATCGCCTCAATCTACGTTGGTCACATATGTAATTACACCCCTCCTAAAATGGTTGACAGCGGTGGATTGGATAAGTATGTTAAGCAGGGAACGATAGAGCCTCCAGGGATGACATCGCAAATAGGTACTTGGGCAGAACAAGCTTTCTTTAGGGAATTTGACACCTTGCAAATTACCCGAACGCACAAAGCAGGTGTAGGTTGTGGAAGCTGTCGTGCAAATATTCATTGGACTCACACAGCAAGATACAGGTTATGTTGATATTAAAAGGTCAGGGTCTTGATCCCCAGCTGTTTGGGCGCGGGACTTCTGCTTCAGTTCATATGACTAGACTGTTGGACGGGTAACTTACTGGAGGGGTCCGACAACAGGCCCTTGGCAGCGAGGGCCTCTATCCGGCGGTACAGGCGCTCCCTCTGCTGCTCCACGTCCTCCTGCTGCGAGGCCAGGGTCTTCTGCAGCAGGGCCAGCTGCTCCCCCTTCTCCGACAGGGCGCGGGACTCCTGCTCGTGTCTAGCCGCCCACGCTGCCTTCTCCTCTGATAACTTGTCCTGAAATGAGACAATTGGACCTTACTGTCGTAATCTTAATTTAATTTACAACTTTAATAATGCATTTATTATTTTTTGCGTTTGTACCTGTAAGTTTCTTAGTTCTTCTAATTGTTGGTTGTGTTTGTAGATTGGTTTGTTGGCCTCTCCGCCCAGTTTACACGCAGACAGTTGTGCCTCCAAACTGTCGACAAAAATTAGCCGTTAACTCATTATATTAATCAAGACAACTCAAGCACATATGGCCGTTAACACATTATATTAATCAAGACAACTCAAGAATATGGCCGTTAACACATTATATTAATCAAGACAACTCAAGCACATATGGCTAGATGCACAAAATATAAACATGGCTCGGTTATTGACTTAGTGGCCTACATCAGACTTAAAGTTAGTGACCTTGAATGGTCATTACATGCGGTTTCATCTTCAGCGCCTCCTCATCCAGTGTGGCATATTGGCGTGTGAACCGACTCACCTGTGTATGGTGGTCAGCTGCTGCCAGATGACCGACATGAGGGTGTAGACGTAGTGCGACAGGCGGAAGGCGGCCAGCTGCTGGTCGGGCGCGCCCTCGAGAGCGGCGGGCGCGGGCGGCGGCGGCGGCGCGGCCAGCCCCATGTGCTGCAGCAGGCGGGACCGCAGCGCCTCCTCGTCCAGCGCGTGGGCGGCGCACACCTCCCCCGGGTCCGCCATGCTCACTGTGTCCGCCTGGTCCGGCTTCTTGGGGTTGGCTGGAAACAGTCAAACAAAATCAAATGAGATGTCATTACGACTGAGACAAATAATTAAGTGCTGAGTTTGAAATACCTGACTTTACAATAGGTGGTGAAGGGACATGGACTGAACTAGCATTTGTGCACGTTTTGTTCTATAAAAGGAAGTATCTAGAACTAATAGATTGCTTAGTGGGGTAGTCCCCGGGGGACTTGGTGTGCGCTAGCTGGCGCGGCCCGTCCCGGGCTGCTTGTGTGTACATGCGTGGAGGTCTCAATTTATATCCCATAACTCAACTCAATTGTATTGTGTCCTTTTTGTATGGATAGGATGGTCTTTGGATAGGTATTGTGATAAGGTACGGATGCATATATGCATTCTGTTCCCTCCCCTCTTTTCCCTAAGCCCTCCTAAATTGATTCCTTCTCTTCCATGTCCCCCCTCCATGAGACCCTGACTGACCGTGGATTCTCGGGTGGATGTCTGGGATGAGGGGCCTGGCGAGGCAGTCTCCCGCACGGGTGGTAGTAATTACTAATATACAATGATCGGGGTAGAAACTGACGTTTCCCTACCACTGTTAATTTGGGCCGACTCTGGTTGGTTTGGGCGATGAAAACAATGACAATTATAGTACATAAGCTGAGACAGTGGTAGGGACAATGAAAGCGTTATTTGTTCGCGTACACCACGTAAATTTATCCATATTTTTATCACACTGACAATCTTAAAATCACGGTTTAGCTTGTTGAATAAATCGGTAGAGTTGTGCTGGACTGAAAAAAGACTCAATAGTCCTTAAAACAGTCTAGAGAAAGGGTGGGGCTTTCATTGATCAAGACCTTGATAGCGGCGGAAACGTGGAGGCGAAGGAGCATTTAAAAGTACTGTTTCTTCAGAGATTGATTTATGTACCTTTTCCGTGCTGGTTGTCGAAGCCGCCGAAGGTTTCAGCTCTCCTGGGAAGAGTTGGAGACACGTAGGCACTGCTCTGTCGCTCGCCTGCAGAGCTGATACTCCTGCTCAAGTTAGTTCCAGATGCGTAAAGGGTACTCGCCAGGATAGATACTTCCTGTAAATATAATCAAATTTTCGTTAGAATTAAAAAGAATTATTTATCGGTCGATTAGTGGCCAGCAGAGCCATCTATCTGGGGAGCTACAACTAGCTGGTGTAGATATTGCAACACTACTCGCCTTGATGGCTTGACAGACGTGCGTCCACACTCCGTGCGGGTCCTGGGACTCGCTGACCAGCCGCGAGTAGTCCAGCGGGATGAGGGGGGGCGTGAGGCCCCCGGTGGCCAGCAGCCGCATCTGCAGAGCCATCTTCTCTTCTAGCAGAAGGGCATACTCCATGTCCTTATCTCGCAGCAGACCTATGCAATCATTTATCATAGTAATTAGCTACACAAGTATGATGGCACCAAAGAATATACAACCATACAAAAACTTGGTACCGTAAACAATTCTATGTTTCCATGGCAACCGTTACAGCGTTCCTAGGTTACTATAAAAACGTAGTGTTTTGTCAAACTGTCATTTTCAGACTGAAATGTTCACACAACAAAGGAATATTTTTTCTCATACAATTTTTTTTGACAGCTGTACTTAAATTTTTCATTTTTTAAATTTATTAATACCCCATTCCGACTTTTTTCACTATGGGTTTCTGCGGTGGCTCAGTATCGCTCTATTGAGTGCTTTTTTTCCCACCAAAAACGTTTTTTAATGCAAAATATTCGCTAAAACATCACACTGATTTTTCTCCATACTAAATTTTTGCATCCGACAAGAACTTTAATTGGTGGAAAAAAACTCTACGGCCCCCACTTTTTTGTGGTAAATCGAAAATTTCCAAAATTTCCAGTTTAATGACATCTGAAAACTGCATCTAGCTGGAAATATAAAAGAATTATAACGTTTTCAACCTTGTTTAATGAGTTGTATGAAAATAAGAAACTTTGGGAAAGTGTAGAGCTAACAAAAGAAATTCAATATTTGAGATCCCAAATAAACGATAAGAGACCTTTGAACTCACAGCTATTTAAAAAAATGAAATGTGGGAATTTTGATAGAAATGTTATGATTATCAAGTATTCGAGGACTTTTCTGTTGTTGATTCAGTAGAACTTAAAAATATCTTGTTTGATGACAAAAAAGTACGAGTATAACATGCAGAGACGAAAGAAAATTCTATTGACACGGTAATAAAATTTACTAATAAATTATGTAACATTACTGTAAACATGCTTTTAAGAAAACCTATTTAATATTGAGCACAGACAAAATAATGAGTCGAGTGTTCAGTGTTCTAGGCATTTAGCGTGAAATTCAGAAGGAATCCTCGTTTCTTTTTCACAGTTTTGTATATGAAAGATTTTTTTCGATGAATTTCTGACTTTATGTAAAATGAAGGCAAAATAATGAAGATTTCTCCTTCCAAACTTCGCGCTGAGGACCAAAAACACTGATTACTAAACTTTTCTGCTAGGCCTAATAATATAAAATGACTCTGAAACTCTAAACAAAATTATATATTTTTACTAAAATTCGGTAAATGCAGATTTGAGTAAAGTAAGTACAACAATAATTTATTTGTATGAAATAAAACAAAAAATAGGGAATATTTTCATTACTAGCTAATATTTATGAATTCGTTTGCAAAATATCATGCGCATCAATATGATAAATAAAAGAACTATAAAACACAAAATGAAACATAAAAATAAGTTCCTGAGTACAACAATAAAGAATTTTAGGAATAAAAAATCAGAAAAACAAGTCATAGACACTCATCGACCATCTCCTTACATATATGAAAGGAGATATACACATATAGACCATGACCTAGCGTGCAAAAACAACAATAAATTATTGTCAATAATAAATATAACCAACGAAAAAAAACTTCAATAAGTAATTTAAAGATAGCCCCAGCTAGCGCACACCAAGTCCCCCCGGGGACTACCCCACTAAGCAATCTATTAGTTTTAGATGCTTTCTTTTATGGAACAAAACGTGCACAAATGCCAGTTCAGTCCATGTCCCTTCACCACGAGTATAAAATTTTATGTGAGAAAATACACATTGGGTTTTTTTAAAATTTTATTATTTTTTATTTAACCTCCTCAACAGGCCAGGAGGCCCAATTACAGAGGGGAAACAACGTCACAAACACCTAGGCTGAGAGAAAAATCATTTTTTATTTTTTGTGTTCTCACCGGGAATCGAACCCGGAACCTCCGTATCGTGAGTCCAGTGTCATAGCCATTACGTTTTAACACGTTTTAATACTTAAAACAAAATTTATCATAAATGTTGTCAATTTCTGAATACTGACTAAAGGGTTAAATGTTTGTACCAGGCAACAAAGAAGAATTGATCGAAAGGTTCAGGCAATGGAGAACAAATACACACAAATCTGATGCTATTCATTTACTGAGGGAAGTAAGATTACCTTCCAACTCCGAGTTAGTTTTCTGATCTTCTTGAAGTGGAAAACACAACACTCATTAGTACTTACCTTCATATATTAGTACAAGAGAGGAAGATTTCAAAACAAATAGATATACTTAAAGATAAAGATTAAAACGATATAATATATATATTTTTGTCTAGTAATTACTGATTACAAAAGAATGTAAGTGAAATGTTAATAAATAAATAAATAAATGAGAAAGAAATCGTCGCCGTGGTGGTGAAAAGAGCTAAGCCCCATGTGTATTGTATGTGGGTTAAATCTCTTCAACACTAAGAGCCCCCGCAGACTAGAGACTTTCTATCGGGCGATAGTTCAGTATGAAGATGTATGCAAGTGCGCATACTACAACGATCCGGTATCGGCCGATTGCTAAGTTTAATAGGCCTTGTGATTGCCTTTAAACTATCTTATCGATAAACTATCGGCCGATAGCTTAATAAGTATGGCGCTCTTCCACGCGCGCACCCTTGCTGATCGTTTAATCGGGCGATAGCTTTCTCCTTCATAGTATTGCAGCAATAATAACTTTTCTTGACAATATTGTTCCAACATTCATTGCGACCGCTCTCTTCAAAAGTCGTTTATTAACAAAAAAATCATTTGAGAGCAGTTGGCCGATTGTTCTCTAGTGTGCGCTAGAGAATTCATCACCAACCCGACTGTTTTGTTGATTCAGTGTGCGCGCTAGCAGCCCAACCCGACTAAACTATCGCCCGATGGAAAGTCTCTAGTCTGCAGGGTACCTAAGACGATGAAATGTGTGTTGAAATTGTGTCAAAACTTCAGGGAAAATGGTTTTAGATATTGGTTAACATGACAGTAATATTTCACACGCATTGAAATATGATAATCCACGAAACATAAAAGTCTTTTTCACTTTTTTCTCACACGATTTAGATACAATTAATATCATAAAAATAACCAAAATCTAAAGGGCTCTAGTATTGAAAAAAAAAAATTACATCTTACGATTCGCATACTACTTTAAACTAATATAACACCATATTTTCTTATATTGATGTTGTTTTAGCGCTTGATTTAAGGTATTAAATTGAAAATTAAAAAGTGCGTGTTTTGAAGTTTGAAACGGCTATCTAAGATTTCTCTTAAATTCACTGAGAAACTGCTAATAGAAAACACAAAAGGAAACAGTGATGAAGTCACCTAAGTGAAGTCTACTTACTCAAAATCTAAATTACTCAAATTAATTAAAATGTTTAAATATTTACATTTTAACGAGGAATCGATACAGGAAGATGGCAGATATTCAACTTTTTACTTGGCCGTGGTTTCACATCACTCTCTGATATTCTAATTGCTTAAATGAGTGAGTGATATCAAAATATTATAGTATCGGCCGATTAAAGGTCGCGTAGTTTACGCAGAAGCATATAAATTTTAATGAGAAAGATTTACAAAATTTAAAAGATTAATTTAATGTCAAGTGTGACAAATGAAATTAAAAATTATCGGAGGAAACAGTTTTTCGTAGAAGATAATGACAATACAGGAACAAGAGGTACCTGTAATGTGTCTGATGTTTTCCTGTTTGGCTTCCAGTAGCCTTTGTTTCTCTTCAGCACTCAGGGATGTGTTGTTTTCATCTTCTTCTTCTGGGCAAATTTGTACTGCGCCCCTGTAAAGAAGACATACCTTGAAATCACTTGATCACTTTTGACAGGCTGTATAATTTTCCGAACAAGAAACTGTACAGTTTTCTGTCCCGTATAAAGTACGCACATTATGAAGTGTGATTTTCCCTAAAAATGGCGCTTAATAAGCTATTCAATTATTATCTAACTAACCATCACGCCATTTCTCCGTAGGGGTAGGCAGAGAGGATAGAAACGCCATACCACTCTGTCCTGACAGACTTCCTTTGCTTCCTCTACATTCATACATCTTCTCATGCACATGCGCTGATTATTCCGACTTTTCACATGACCACTTTCAAGTACTTGGTCAAGCCATGTCTTTCTCGGCCTTCCTCGGCTTCTACATCCAGGCACACTTGCATTTAAACTTCTTTTAGCCGTTCTTTCATCACTCATTCGCTCCACATGACCAAACCATCGTAAAAGCCCTTTCTTAATTTTATCGATAATGCTTATCTCAGCCTTGCACTCTGCTCTAATTTTGACATTTGTACACCTATCATACATAGTCTTACCACACATTCGCCTGAGAGATCGCATTTCAACAGCATTCAGTCTACTTTCATCCTTCTTTTTCCAACTACCATACATAAGGGTTGGTACCAGAACTCCGTTGTGTACTGCCAATTTTGCTTCTTTCGATAAGTTCTTATTTGCCACTATCGATTTCAAGGCACCATTAACTCTGTTTCCCTTATCCACATTTCCGTCTCTTGTAAACATACTTCCCAAATATACAAATTCTTCTACCTGCTTCAATCTGTCTCCATTTACTGTAATATTACATACGGACATATTTACATTTCTTTAAAAAACCATCACATTTGACTTTTCCACATTCATTAACAAATCACTCTCCTTGCACACATTGAAAACCTTAGTGACCAAGTATTCAATTATTTATTATTATAATTATAAGGTATCCATGAGCTACCATGCATGAAGTCGCGGGTCCGTTTCCCATAGAGGGTCAACATGAAATATTTACAAGTGATTTTAAAATTAATATTTACTTGGAGTTGGACTGGCATTGAAACCCAAGACTGATCATCTTACCTGTAATAAAGTGATCACGACACACTTGGTGGTCCAATCCAGTGCACTATGTACCATTAGGTGCGGATAGGGGAAAGGTTAGGTACGAGTTTGTTTACCTTATGGCCTGTATCCACTGCGCCTTGTCCTTTGGTTTATGCACCTTGAGTTCGAACATCTCGGGTCGGCGGGGTTGCTTGATATGAGGTAGATGCCCCGACTCTCGCTCCCGCCTTCTCACGGACTAGAAGCTTCTGCAGAGACACGACGCCGGTCTGAAATGGCAACATCGTTACATAAATTATTATTGATATCGAAATTTAAAGGAATCATACATTTTTAGCCCCTAAATTCTTCAATATATTGCCAATATACATAAAGATATCAAAAAAATTAAATACGTTTAAGAGGAATGTACACGACTGGCTGATGCATGGGAGTGGGGAAGGGGTGGCTTATCTATTTAAAATCCAAACATGATAAAGTGAAGAACTTTATATATAATTTTTTTCAATAAACATATTTATTTTGATATCTATTGATTACCATTTGTTCAGTTTTATTATATTTATTTCCTTGTAATTGTATTACTTAATCTCTTTTTATTATAATTATTTTAACAAATTTTAAAAATTCTTTTTACAATTTTGATTTGTTTTATATCATTTTGCATGTTGAATTATTTAAGGGAAACACATTTTCACTGTATTGTGTACTTTTTAATTATGTAACACTATGTCAAATTTTTCAAATTATATTCATATATATAAAATGTACTTTTTTGTAAATATTTCAGTTAGACACGGGGTTATTCCTAAATAACTGAAATACAAACATTCTAAACTGTAAAATTATATATATGTAATAAATAAATAAGAAATAGATTACATTGTGGCTTACCTAATCTATTCTTAAAGCTCCTGAAGTCATTGCGACACTTGTAGATTTATTATGACGGGTCCCCTTGAGTTAGTTTTTACCAAAGATATTTAAATACTAGGGATAGGGCACTAGCATATGGTACGAGTTCCAACTTTCTCGAGAAGCTGGTATATTCCAACCAATCAAATCATTCGTTTTTTAAGTGCCACAAATATAGGACGTATCGTCATTGCGAAAAGGGCTCTTGAGAATCATAGTGTTTTTGTTGTTCATACAAATAATAAAAAAATTGTCAGCTGTACTTTAATTTTTAATTTTTTTATTTACTTACACCCCTATTCTGAGTTTTTTCACGATGGGTTTATGCGGTGACTTGGTATGGTGCTATTGAGTGTTTTTTTTCACCTAAAACGTATTTTAATGCAAAATATTCGCTGTTGCGCTGGAGTGGGATTCGAACCTAGAGATTCAAAACCGGAGTCCTTTTGTCCCATTTTGCATGACGAAATTACCTCTTTGTACCTAACATACATAGATGTCAATAGCAACGAACCTTATTGTCTGGTGTGAAGAAGGAGTATTTGTTATTGTTATCCTGGAGGAAGAACAGGCAGTCCGATAGGACAATGACTAGAACCATCTGCATCTTACTGCGCCCCTGCATCAGTGTTGCGAGGCCTTCAAACCTGGAAGCAATACATTTCATGACATTTATAACCGACTAAAAAGCACTTGAAAAATTTCATCGTTCGTACTAGGATCTCGTGGGAAATTTGGGGATTCGATGGTAGCTTGTTTTTACAGTTGGTTGACTGATCAAAGTTTGTAGGTTTTCGCGGCCTTCAGCATACAGATAATTGAAACTTACAAGTTACTAAATGACAGCCCCCTGCACGAGATGTATCAGCTGAATTCCAACACCAACCTACGGGGCCCCAACTGGAAGCTCTATCGTTACCAATCCCTACTCACCCTAAGTAAAACTTCCTTCCCCCAGTAGGTCGTTTCAGACTGGAACAAAATTGCCAGACCTAGTTGTCCACTGCACTACGGTTAACCAGTTCAAAAACCGTTTAGGTGCAGAAAGCAGACAAGAAGCAGTACAAAAGATATAGGCGCTCGAGCAAAAACTGCCTGCCTATAATAATAATGCTTTTCTGTGTTATTATGCTGTGTTTGTGGGTTTTTTTTGTGGGCGACGTTTCAGAGCAGTGTGCATCTTCTGGGTTGAAGATGGTCACTGATGTGCTCTGAAGCTTTCGACGTGGAAATATTCAGAAGATTCTAGTGTTTTTTGGGTATTATTACAACACAAAACAAATAGAAAATAATAAAATGAAGATTGGTACCTTAAGCTTCTGTTTCCTTGTAAAATATCGGACTTCTTGAATTTAGCTTCCCTGTGAGTGGTATAGGATTTGGCATCTATTCTGTGGTATATTTCTAGTTTCCTATCTTCCTTCTCCTTCTCGGCGACTTGACCATTTACCGACACTAGGATTTCCTGGAAACAAAATGTAAGTCAATTAAAAATAGTACTTTAAATTCATACTAGAAGTGCTTTAAGACCAATCTTGTGACATAAGGGCAAATGAAATATTTTGTAAATACCATTTATTATTATTTTTATAGGCAGCTTTTGCTGGTGCGACTATATCTTTTGTACTGCTTCTTGTCTGCCTTCTGCATCTAAACCGTTTTTTGAACTGGTGACCGTAGTGGAGTGGACAACTAGGCCTGGCAATTCGTTCCAGTATGAAACGACCCTACTAGGAATTTTATTTGAGTTTTAAATTTATTGAACAAATTATTTAGATACTTCATGGGCAAATTCCATGCAAATGAAGTATTGAATTACTTTATTCTTAACATTTTTTAATAAGATTATTTTAAAACAGTTTGCCCAAATGTCATAAGAATAAAGCCAGCTATATATGGGACAGTTTACTACACAGTTTCCTGTGCAGTCTGAAAACTGTCCCGTATAAAGCTAAAACTGGATTAAAAATCGTGTGCTAGTGTCAGATTCTCACTGTGCGCTAATTCCACACATTTTTTCACACAGTTTCGGGGCGCGCATCATCCACGGCGATTACGACAGTATAATACGTACTATAATATTCAATAGTATCGGTAATATTACAAATAAACTTTGGTAAACTTTTATGATAGCGAATATGAATATAATGTAATAAATAATATGAACTGAAATCCTAGATCGAAATTCAAAATGTCGAATAACGACTATTTGACAGATGAGTAATGTTGCCAAATTGTAAAATCGGTAGAAGTTCCTAAAGTTATTCATAATATGTTGAATTTATCTGCGCTTATAATTGCATAAAATGAATGCTTTAAAATTAAAATGACTCCAAAATCGATAAATCGGTTGTACAGTTTCAGTAGATTCGATAAATCTCCACAAAATCAATAGATCTGCAAAAAATCAATAAGATAGGCGACGATAGAGGTTATTAGTATGGCAACATTTATGGCAGTCCGACTGTGTATTGTATGGTCCCGACTGTCGCGTTCTGCGCATGCCTACAGACAGTAAAACTGTGCCGTGTAAAGGTAAAAATTTTACACCGCGCAATTTTTATTGGTCAGAAAACGGTACAAGAAACTGTGTAGTTTTCTGAACAAGAAACTGAACTGTCCCGTATAAAGTGGGCTTAAGTCACGAATCGTGCAATTTTAGATGCTTGTTTCTATATAATTTAGGATCACCTTGACGAGGGCCAGCGCCTTGTGCAAGTTCTCCTGCTCCTGGCGGTCGTCCCGGGCGGCCTTGATGAGCGGCTCGATCAGCAGCGGGTACTTGGTGAGGCGCTGCGCCACGAACAGCACGCACTCGGGCACGCCCTTCTTGCGCAGCAGAGGGTTCGCCTGGCACCGGCGCACGAACTGCGGCAGGCGCGGCTCCCGGCCGGCGCACTCCTTGTACACCTCCACGGCGTCGTGGTGCCGGCTGCAGAACTCCCCTAGAATAGGGAAAAATCAGGTTTTTTTATTTTACAAATATTAAAATTGATTAGTCACAAAAATACTTTCCTGTAATTTTTTTATTATTATTTAAACTTACTATAACAATTCCAAGCGTTTATTTTACTTTTGACAGCTCGATTATGTATCGATTAGGGATGTCCTAATGCGTTACCGAATCGATTTCTCGTAAAAATCGACTTTATTTTATGAAGAAAATTTAATCAATTTAACACATTTATATTTTATTTTTGCTCAACATTTTGTAGTTTATAAACATACCCAGACGTTTAAAGCAGAGTTTATATTACGAAAGCGCTGTCGTAAAACTTTTTTTTTCTAACAGTCTATAGTCAATAAAAAATATTACAAAAAATACATAATTTCTTTACAAAAGAAACTTTAAATACAGTCCTGATAAACTCCTTAATTGGAGTTTGTCATCGGGTGCAGGAGCTACAGAAAACCCAAATATGCATAGGACTATTTTATTGTCGTAATGTAAATTGAGAATTTTGTGTCGCGACGAACAAAGAAAAAAAAACAAATAGTTTTTAATTTAAATCACATTTTATATGTTTTCATGGAAAAATCTACTTGAATAATCCTCGTTGCATAAGTAGGCTCCATAAAAATCGATATCGATAAATATAGGAGCTAAAGAACATGTCCTTCACTATCGTAAAGAAAAAAACATGAAGTATTGCATTTTTCGGTCTATGGTGCTGTCAATAATTACGGAACTTTATAGGCGCCCATGTGTAAAAAAGTAAAATAAACGCTTGGAAGAGATATAAAAAATAATGAGTAACTAACGTTTCCCTACCACTGTTATTTTGGGCCGACTCTGGTTGGTTTGGGTGATGGAAACAACAACTATAATGCGCCTGTATACTGTTTGATATATTTATTGATTGTAACAGATAACAATGTACAGGGGGGGGGTTAGATCACACAATAAACTTAAGCACTTAACGATTCCTTTAAACTACACAGGGTTACTTCGCGGTCACTGACTTTACGATAACTGGTTACGCTGGATATCACTAAACCTTCAGTCCTCCGATACCGTCGGATCGGACTGGTATCACTCGTACTGGGCTGAGCCGGGCGTTGAGCAATGGTAGGACCACTGGTTCCGTACCGCTTGCCGCCTGGATTATCGGGCAGGACCACTGGTTCCACACTCCTCGATTGTTCACTCAAGCCGGACGTTGGCGCAATGGTAGGACCACTGGTTCCGTACCGTTTGGCCGCCTGGATTATCGGGCAGGACCACTGGTTCCACACTCCTCGATTGTCCACTCAAGCCACTTTGCTATGTAACAGGACCACAGGTTCCGTGTTATAAGCGCAGGTTTCTATGCAAAAGCCGGACCATAGGTTCCTGATACTTTGGTTAGTTGCCTGGGGCTGAGAGGCCGTACACTGTGTCCTTGAATGTCGTGCGTGGTCTTATATAGAGCTAGCGCGGCCCTTTGGGTGAAGTAATGGGAGAACGTTTGGGACTCCTCCTTCCGGCCGCTGGGATTGGCTCGTAACGCAGAGCGGGATACGGCCGTGTATTAGAGTAGGAAAGTATTCGGATCTTCACGCGCCGCGTTACACAACAATAATAGTACAAAAGCTGAGACAGTGGTAGGGGCAATGAAAGCATTAGTTCGCGTACATCACGAAAATTCATCCGAAATTTTAAAACACTGACAATCTTAAAAATCGCGGTTTAGCTTGTTGAAGAAATCGGTAGTGTTGTGCTGGATTGAAAAAAGACTCAATAGTCTTTAAAACAGTCTAGGGAAAGGGTCAGATTTTCATTGATTCATGACAAAAATCATCTTTTATTTCTCAATCCTTACTTTCGTCGTGTTCCTTTTTATGACAATAATGCGTCTACTATACCGTAGGCGTTCTTGAGTCTCTGCGCTGTCTGGCCGGAGAACTGCAGCAGCAGGATGTCGGCGATGGTGGGCACCACGGGGCCCTCGCGCTGGCGGGCGCGCAGCCGCGCCAGGAACGCCGAGTGCAGCCGCCACAGCTCGCCCAGGCGGGGGAACATGCGCTCCACTCCGGTTCCCAGTCGGAAGTGCCGCTGCAAGCCGTCCGCAAACATCTGAAAAAAAAAAACCATTACTCTAGTGCAGTGATTCCCAAAGTGGTCTATATCGACCCCCAGGGGTCTAGACAACCTGCAAGGGGTCTACGTCAGCGGAAAAAAAATTGGGGGTCCATGAAATGAAAATGGGGGTCCATAATACCTTAAGCTGGAGAAGACCCGGTTTAATCAGAACCCAAGAAAGCATTTCCTGAGCAACAGGGTGGTAGATAGCTGGAACGGGCTACCGCAGGAGCTGGTCATTGCGAATAGTGTGAACGGGTTTAAGAATGGACTAGACAAGTTTAAACCTAACTAACTGTCCGATTTAGGCATATCAGCTTTAAGCTGCTCGCCTAATATTAAATAATAATAATAACAATAGTGAATCTCAGCATACACTGATACTATCTATTTACTTACATTTATACTATCTTATAATATAAAGACATATACATTCTATATAAAAGTACCTATGAAGTAAAAAAATTATTATACATGTATAAAATTGTGCAAGTTAGTGTCATACCTAGTGGAAAGCGGGTTCAGTGCTGTTACCAATCTCCTAACGAAAAAGGAAACAGACTAGAGATCATTAGCCGAGGAGATTTAAGATTAAACCTTACAAAATTGACACCAAATGTTGATAATTTATTTTTAAAGCATCAGGTTCATCCTTCCCACTAAAAACATTTACTTATTGCTCAGTTTATTTTATGTTACGTTTATTTTATATAACAGATACAAAATTTTACATTGAGTAGTTTTAATTTAAATTCAATTAATAAATGTAAAAAACTGTGTTTTTTCTTTAAGTTTTTAACACTAAACTTCACTATGGTTAGAAATTTACAAAAAATCAATATCAGGTAAGTACGTCTACCAAAAACCGAAAAACATGGCAAGGGGTCTACGACACAAAAAAGTTTTGGGATCTCTGCTCTAGTGCTACATTCCAGGGAGAAAATAATGGACTATGACAGTATGGAGAAACGGCCATGGTAGGTTAGTGTTGGGATTCAGCTGATAAATCTCGTGCAGGGGGCAGTCATAGAAATCATTTAGTATCTTGTGTAAGTTTCAATTAAATCCCCTCTCTTCCGTCGCTCTTCCAATGATGTAAGTCCTAGTGCTTTTAATCTACCGTAATACGGCATATTTTTCAATAATTTGGGGATTTTTGTGGCATATCTTTGGACTTTTCCCATTTTCATTGATGTTAAAAACTCCCTACCTTCTGCATGACCCTGAGCGTGAGACAGTGGTGTTTCTCCGTCATGATGAACTCGTAGATGTGCTCCTGGCGCTTGACCTCCTTCTCGCGCAGCGCCCTGGTGAGCTCCCGCGGGACCCCCGGCGACCACGAGTCGGGCTCGTCGGCCGCGAGCCCGAGCCCCGGCTCCGCGCCAAGCTCGGACGCCGACAGGTTGGCCTCCGACCACTCTGATACGGCCGAGTATGCGTCGTCCGATACGCTGGAAATTCACATTTTTACATAGGTTTAATACACTTTTTTTTCTGTGTGAATAATTATTATCAGCAAATATATTTTCTCTTCTTTAACTGAATCTATTAAATTTTGCAGATTAGTTTTAAAATCTGTAGATTCGTGCCTGACTGAAAAAAGACTCAATAGTCTTCAAAACGGTCTAGGAAAGGGGTGAGGCGTAGTAACAGCTAATGTTTTGATAAGTTGTACTTTTCTATGGAGAAAGTTTTTTTGTTTGGCCTTTTTATGGCGAAAGATGTGATGTTTTTAGATATCCTGATGTTCATATTATTACATGTTGAAAACCTAATTTATACATGTTAGAGGACCACATTTTTATATGTTAATATTCTTTTTTGTGTAAAATCAGGGTGCTTTGCATAAACAAACAAAGCAAAGAAATTGATGTACGCTAAGGGAAATGATTTTCCGTGCAAAGTGATGAAATCCATCTCGATTTGTGCCGGTACTAAGGCCCCTGAAGTGTCTGTATTTTGGGTGAAAGATTGATTCTCAGCGTATATAATTTCGGGACAAGTTTAAAACAACACCTACTTATTTCCTTCTGGTTTATGATGGTCATCCTTCTCGTCATTTATGTATTGTCCGCTACTGGAAAAACAGAAAAATAATAAGAAAACATAAACCTCAACTATTCTCCTGAAATAGATTTAATAGAGTATATATATTTAATGATTTTACTTAAGGATATCAAATTAGGAGTTCACCTTGGTTTAATTATGGAAAGGAAAGCGTTTAATTTTGAAGCAGGGCTTTGTGTACAAAAATTAAGCATCGCTATTATTAGAAAACCTAGCTTTAGTGTTATTTTTTAATCAGAATTTATATTGGACGACAAATTAATTTTAGAGACATTTTATACACTTTAAAATTTTATATAAAAATTGTTAAAAAAGGGTATAGTCAACAAATTACGAATTCAACTGAATTAGACTGAGTAAAAATATGGCTTTATTCTGGAGAATGCCCTACTGATCAATTTGACAAATATTTTATTTATTTAATAATATATAATTACATTTAAAAATACTTCTTCATTTTGTCAAAAAAGTAAGATAAGAATTCAACACATTCAATACAATTTGAAGTTTAAAATTTTGCCTATAGCGTTTTTATTTAAAAAATTACTCATGAGCTAAATTAGCCTAAAAAACTCTCCAAATATAGTTTTTTACACACCAACAAAAATATTGTGAAATCGCTCATATTTTTAATTAGTACAAATGATAATCACAAATGAATGGAATAATTAAAAGCATCGACGATTCTAAATATTGCATAATTTTTTTAGTATTTCAGAATATTTTTGTATTTCAACATAACATTGATAAACAGTGTAAAGTCAGGTATGTGCGAATTAATGTATTTTAAAAATTCCTAGAGAAAAGTACCACAAACTGCAAAACGGATTACACTTAAGTAATTTGTGTAGATAGAATAAATTTTTCATAGAAGAACATGCTTCTTATTCGAAGAACAATTTTTAGAAAATACTCAAGTGATGTGGCTAATGATTGAAAATACTTACTGGAGGATAATAACAATGTAAAGATATATATTTTTCCGCCAGAAAATCGAAAACTGACTATTTAGGGTTAAGTAAATAGTCGAAGCGATGCAAATGCTGAATACAACAATTTTTAGTTTGAGAAATTGAAAAAGGATAAAGTTCTAATAGAATAGGGTTCTTCCCGATAGCATGAATATTCTTGAAAACGTTATAAATATTTAAAGTATATTTTTACAATTCCAACGATATAAAACACAATGAACAAAAATTTTGTTTTCATTTATAAATTTATGTTTTAAAACACGAAAATACGAATGATTTTTAAACGCCCGTTATTGGCTAATGACGTCATTCCCGTCTACCGTGAAAGGCGTGAAATTCATTCCGTAGCGAGCGCCTATATTGCTGTGACATCACACCGCATGCGCGCGCAAATGGAGGATTTTGCGAGCGATTTTAAAAAGTGATATTTCAAACTGCGCTAGAAAATTCATATGACATCGTAAAATTTTTTTTAAAATTCCCTTGATATTGTAATTTTTCTATCAATTTTTTTAAATCAAAAATAATAAAAATCGGAAAGAACCCAATTGAAGATTTCGGACAAAGTAGGCAGCAAATTATGTGAGTTATTGACGCATTGAGACATGGAATTTGAAGATTAAGAATCCCGGAAACTATCAGGAAAATTAATTACATTTTTTGGGAAATCAAAATTGCGATTGATCTAATCTAAAAATAATGTGTTGGTATTTTGAAATATGATCTATCTGAATGTGATCTATCTCAAGATATAAAAATGCGTTTGTGAGGAAGTTTAATATCTGAGAAATAAAGTTAAGTGAAAAGTGTTAATTAGAATTGGTTTTCATGAAATTATCCTCCAATAATTGAAAATGAACTACAATCAGAGTACAGAGCGAAGAAGAATGATCTGTAGAGTCTATAACAACAACTTCAATGTTTATTCTATATTCCGATACGTGTCAGAGGAAAACAATACCAAAAACATTCATATTTATTTTAATGATATGTCTAAAAATTTTCATTACAGGTTAAACTATTTCATAAATTTTAGGGATTATTGTATACTAAACATAAAAATCTGGGCATAGACACCCAGACTTCCCATACAAACGTATTCCTCAATTTAACATTAGAGCAATGATTTTTCACACATTTTAGATATCGACCAGTTGCGTGTTTGCGTCGTCTTATTTTTTTATACTTTATTTGTTAAAGGAGATAAATAAATTATTTAAAAAATAAGACGATACAAACTTTCATCTAGTCGATATCTAAAATGTGTGAAAAAATCATTGCTCTAATGTTAAATTCCAGGAGAAAAATTGAGGATACGTTTGTATGGGAAAGCGGCCGCGAGTCACGTGGTGGCGTATGCTCTAAAGCATATGAAAGAAAATAGTCAATGAGAACATATATGTGCATTGTAAATATGTACATAATGCTAAAGAGAATGTTAAAAAATATAACGTTTTTCTGGGACCATTGCACAATGACTAAAATTGTAAGTAATGAAAAAGAAAACATTGCAATATTATTATTCATTTTGGTTTGTACAGTTAACTGTCATCTGGCTTCAACGAAAGTTGTTTTTTTAATGTTGCAGAAAACGAATCTTGCTTATTATTATTTCTTACAATATGTCATTCTGTTGCAATGTAAACTGAGAATATTCTAAATACTGTAAATTAAGACGGGAAATATTCGAGAGACAGACAAAACCTTAGCAATCAAAGAAAGTTGTACCTTATGTTAGGCTTAATATCTGAAACATGAGTTTTTAGTCCACAAGAAAAACAATGTCCAAATTTTACAGTTTGTGACAAATGTTTCAGTTTTGTTTTCCAGACACTCGTAAATAATGATTCTCCAAACAATGAAATAACCAGTAGATGGAGTCCACTTAACAGTTTTACAGCAATACAGAAACAAAATACAGATGTGCTGAAATCAAGAAATAGTTTGCAATCCAAAACCAAAAACAGCGGCAATCAAATAACCTCGGATGCTATATCCCTGAAATACATGGTGAACAATACAAAATAATATTACTTCCTATTACAATACAAGGTGGCCAGGCGATCAACAAGACAGAACCAGATAGGTAGAGCACCTTGAGATTCATCAAGTAAAGGAAAAATAATACTATTTGTTAGGTGTTCTCCGACGTCGGAGAAGACAAAAAACATAACACGGATAATCCCAAAAAACAAATCAAATAGTATTTAAAACCAAGTTTAGTAAAATACTTATAATTTTCAAAGAATCCTTTTATTATGGTTATTTTTCATGATTTTCAGAGCATTTATACCAATTTCAAGCGTTTATTTTACTTTTGACAGCTCGATTATGTATCGATTAGGGATGTCCTAATGCGTTACCGAATCGATTTCTCATAAAAATCGACTTTATTTATGAAGAAATTTTAATCAATTTAACACATTTATATTTTATTTTTGCTCAACATTTTGTAGTTTATAAACATACCCAAACGTTTAAAGCAGAGTTTATATTACAAAAGCGCTGTTGTAAAACTTTTTTTTTCTAACAGTCTATAGTCAATAAAAAATATTACAAAAAATACATAATTTCTTTACAAAAGAAACTTAAAATACAGTCCCGATAAACTCCTTAATTGGAGTTTGTCATCGGGTGCAGGAGCTACAGAAAACCCAAATATACATAGGACTATTTTATTCATGTAGTAATGTAAATTGAGAAATTTTGTGTCGCGACAAACAAAGAAGAAAAAACAAAAAGGTTTTAATTTAAATCACATTTTATATTTTTTCATGGAAAAAATCTACTTGAATAATCCTCGTTGCATAAGTAGGGCTCAATAAACATCGATATCGATAAATATCGGAGCTAAAGAACATGTGCTTCACTATCGTAAAGAAAAAAAAAGAGTAGTATGCATTTTTCGGTCTATGGTTGCCTGTCAATAATTACGGAACTTTATAGGCGCCCATGTGTCAAAAGTAAAATAAACGCTTGGAAGAGATATAATTAGAATATGGATGAATAGGTGTGCTGAAAAAATGTGATTCGAAATTATCCCCAAATTAAACATCGAAGAAAAAAGAAAAAAAATCTCAAAAGTGGTATTATTGTCAAACATGGATCATAATTTTGTTAATGTTGTGATGCTCTAACTTCCTACTTTCTATTGTTGATTGATTTGACACTTGTACATCCAAATAGATTGGAGGTTGTGAGACCTCAAATTACACATAGGTACTTAATTGTCGATAACTGTAGAAATGTAGAACGTAATACACAAAACACAAATATAAATATACAAAATTAAACATAAAAGTAAGTATAGTAAAGTAAAACAAATAAATATATTTATAAAATTATATTTTGAACCTTCGGTTTGCAATGTAATTTTCAATTTGTCGTAAAATCATACAGGTCTAAAAACTCCTGAAATAAAACAAATCATAAGTAGTGTTACCGTTATATGTAAGTATACAGCAATAGAAAATAAAACAAAATATTGCTAAGCGAAAAGCTTTGCCATTTCGTAACAAACAGGACAATCATTCAAGTAACAGGCAGAAAAAAGTTGATAAAACAGTATCTATGATATAAAATCTTGCATAGTCAAGTCATTGTGACCCACGATTTAATTTAATTTTAATAAATAAGAAAGCTCTTCCCGAAAAATATCAATTTACATTTAAAACCACCTCAACAAGGGGGGAGAAGTAATGAAATGGGAAATAACATCACAGAGCACCGAAGCTAAAGACCTTTTTATTATTTTTATCTCACCGAGAATCGAACTCGAATATATATACAGGTTTAATTTTTAGTCAGTTAACAAAAAAACCCTGAATTCAGTATCATTAATAGAACCCATTTCAATAAAAAACACGTACTTTTTATTTTTACGATTTACTATTTTTATTCATATTTTTTACAAATTACGCACACCCTACTCACAGCTGGTCATCTGAGTTCATGCGCATTTTTTTTATTTGAGAAAGTACATGTTTTTTTATTGAAATGGGTTCTATTAACGATACTGAATTCAGGGTTTTTTTTGTTAACTGACTAAAAATTAACCCTGTATATATATTTCATATAACCTTGGAATGGCACTGAAGCGTAAGAACGCTAATCTTACCTTCATGTAATAAATGATCAAGATACACTACACTCGGCGTACCAATGCAGTGCCCTATGCATCAGTGGGTGCGGATAAGGGATAGAAGTAGAAGTCGGGATCTTAGATAATGAACTAAGGGTCCAATATATCATCAGTTATGTAAATGAATTTAATAAAAAGAATTACTTGGCTTCGAGTATAAGGATTTTTCATAAAAATGACAATAATTTTAATTTTCAAGTGAAAAAGTATTGAAAAATACCTACATGTATATATGTATCGCAGCTGTGACGCGTATATATGACAGAAGTGAGTAAAATCTCTATAAAAATTGTTCAATCACCGTCATATACGCGTTACAGCTGTGATACATATATAGGTGGAATAATTTAACCGGCCATATGATTAGATTATGCAGGATTTTAATAATGAAATTCCTCCGTCACTCATCCCATAGCACTAAGATAAGAGGATTTTCATATTACTGACTACCTACAAAAGCAGACGTGATGTGGAAGAAAGACAATAGAGATAGTTCCAAACAAATTCTGAGAGTGACAACCTGAAAAGAAATATTGTATTCTGTTCGGATTTGTATGTTTTGGGAAGGAATTTTGTATTTTGCGAGTGTGTGAATGTCTTACAGATGCGAGTAGTTTGGTATCCAAATCAGACGAAATGTAATCATGTGTTTTGTATCGATTTTGCCAGTTTTTATAACAAATGACACATGTATGAAAAGTGTGCATCGAGTGTGTTAGTATATTAAAAAAGCTATCTAAGTATCAGTAAACGGAAACAGATATTTTCTAAAACCTTTGTTATAGGTAATATTATTCACCTGAGTCAGAAAAATAAGTAATGATGTTATATCATTGATACCTGGGAAAAGAGTTTTTTGTTTCCAAATCTCGGATGAAAATTAGGGCTAACTTGCTGTGTAATATTTCAGTAAGCCTACCTCTAACTGCTTCGCTAAAATCGAATTATCTGGAGTCGATTTAAGATTTTTTTAAATTTGAAAATTTTGCAATGTTATCAAATATAATTTATTTAGTCAAATTAATGGTATCCATAAATAAAACAAAATACAAAACCGCATTTAAATAAGAATTTGTAAAATTTTACTTAATCTGTGGTACTAATGAAAGCTTTTATGAGAAGAAAAAAATTATATAATTTGGCGTAACAAAACAATGTAATTTGATGTGTATGTGTGTGATGCGTATGCATACAGTTTGGTCGTCATAACGATGTAAATGAGGGTGTGTGTGTGATGAGTATGCAGACAGTTTGGTCGGCGTAATGATGTACGTGTGCGTGTGTGATGCGTATGTAGACAGTTTGGCCGACACAACGATGTAAGTGTGCGTCTATGTAGACAGTTTGGCGACGTAATGATGTAGGTATGCGTATGTAGACAAGTGTGTGTGCGTGTGTGTATCCAGTGTGACTTACTGCACTCCGAGCTTAGTCGCCACGCGCCTCCACGGAGAATAACAGCCCGTCAGTCGCTTGCTGGCCACAACACACCACACAATACTTAGTACCCCAGCGTATAGGTATATATACACACTTACACACGGCCCGCAGGCAAACGCAAAACTGGGATGTGTATTACTTGACTAAGCACTACTTGCAGGCCCGAGTTTACTTGAGGTGTGGAATCAATAATATATTATCTGTGTAAGTTCGATACCGCGGAAGAACCATTTGTCAAAATGTTCAGGGGAGACAAAAAAACCCTCCAATTTCGTAAAAAAAAGAGGTAAACATGAAATTTGTGTATAGGATATATACGCGGTATTGCTTGCTTCTTTTGTGAAGATGGTTTATTCGCGGTATTGACATAAACCGAGTGCTAGCAGTCTATTGGTCAATTTTAAAATTTTGAATTAACCAATCGATGCGGCTTGTTTCGTTCAACGAAAATCACCAAAAAATGTGTATTTTGAACTTATTGGCTCATACGCAGTATAGAACTTACATAAACGATATCGTTGGTACAATGTCAAAAATGCTATTTGGAAATATTTATTCATTTTCACATGTATAATTTACATTTTTTAAATCTATGAAATACCTCACTGGGCAAGTCCCGTGCTCATGTCAAGTCACATGGTTTTAAGCTTAAAAGGAGTATCATAAACCTGTTTAAATTATTATTTAAGTATTACAAAATAATTAGCAGATTGTTAGCTATCAAAAAATTTGCAGTTTTGGCATTGGACCAGCGATACAATCTCTTAAGAAACTAACCCCGCAAGTCAATTTTATCTAATTTTTAGGAGCTCATACAAACTATTTTATTTCTCGGTACGACATATTTATTTTTTATGTAGATTAGATTTTTATGAATTAGATTAGAACCGGGTTGTGGTCTAGTGATAGATTCGAGGACTCCGGATTAGAATCTCTATGTTCGAATCCCACTCCAGCACATTTTGTTTCCTGCTCTCTGGCACAGTTATTACTGACTATTGAAAGCAGCCCCAAAATTAAAATATTTTAGTATATTATAAGAACTTTGAAAGCAGCCCGAAATTGAAATATTTGAGTATTTCATAAGAGCTCAAATGTTTCTTTTTTATTGAAAAAAAAAAAAAAAAAAGAAAATGTAAAAAAAAAATTGTGAAAATAAAAATAAATACTAGAATTATATACATTTTGTAGCACAAAACTAACTATATGTTTCATCTCTAATTTAATATCGTGGGTATACTGGCAAAAAACGCTAACTCGAAAATATGCTGTTTGGATAATGATGCAGTATTGTTAAGTTTTTTAAAGCTTTGTATTGCTCAATCGGCAGAAACAAAATTTTGGATAACTTATAAAGCGCTTTTTTTCTGAAGTACCTAACCTAAAATCATATTTCTTTCTTTCTCTAAAATAAAAAGGAAATACTGCTATTAACAATAAAAGTTTTCTAAGTATGAAAATTAATTACATGTTTGAAAAAATAATAATTAAAGTTTCAACTCATATGCAATAGAATAAAAAATAAAAAATAAAATTGGAAAAAAAAACTTAAATGCTTGATTTCTCAAAACAGGTATATTAGAGTTAACGTTTTTTGCCAGTATACCCACGATATATAATATCATTTTGATATTAAACTTTCTATTATGTTCTTTTGTGCATTATAGTTTTAAATGCAACGAAAAAATTAAAAACACGATTTTGACGATTCATAATATAAAAGCGAGAAATTGTGGCTATTTTACTGAAAATCAGGGGTTAATGAGAAGTTTTGTTACTATAAGAGATTGTGTTAGTTTCATAGTTTGACGGGGAATATTTTGTATAAATAATACTGCCGTCATGGTAAACAGTCATGCATATATCTTTTTAAGATTGAGAGCATTGCTTTTGAGAGTTTTTGGTAAAAAAAACATGTATTATAAAAAATTCAATAACCTTTTCTTTCCATGCATATCCCTATCTATATTAACCAAATCCCAGAAAATTGGATCAGCTTGATTTGTACAATTTATCTTGTACACGATTCTTCATTGGAACAGAATACACATCCCAGTTTTGCACATAGCAAATGGTATAAAAAAAATTATATGGATTTCAACTCCCAATGCAGCTTCTTAATACATGTTAGGTATTTCATCAAATTATAAGATCAAAAGTGCAACCCATATTTTTTTATGGTGACAGCCTCCGAACACAAAATAAATCCTATGCAAGCATTCATAAATAAAAACATAATTCAAATAAATAAATCAGCATGTGTTGTTAGAATAACATTTTATCCTAAAATATTTATCAGTAAAAGAAAATAACCAAATATAAAAAAAAGGTTTTGGTTTGTCATATTATTACTGCAATTATGTGGATCAAAATTTTATTTGGTAACAAAGGAGTAGCGTTTCATCCAACAAATTAAGGGAAATAAAGATCTCTTAAAGTAAGTACATCCAGGCAGGCAGGTTTTCGTTGGCAACGGGGATGAAAAAATATAAATCGTCATAGCTGATTGGACGAGTATTGAAAAAAAAAAAAGACAATGACACAAGATATTTTAATTTAATTTTTTTTTTTTTAAACCACCTCAACAGGCCAGGAGGCCCAATTACAGAGGGGAACAACGTCACAAACACCAGGGCTTGAGAAAAATCACGTTTGATTTCTTGACTTCTCACCGGGAATCGAACCCGGAACCTCTGTATCGTGAGTCCAGTGTCTTAACCATTACGCTACGGAGGCCGCCGTAGTTTAAATCCCTACATTTGTATTAAATTGTATAATATTTCAACTTTTCTGAGAGTGGTTTTTTATAGGCTAGCATAAGTAATTGATCAAAGATTAAATTCTTACAGCAAACTACAAATGGATATTTACAGAAAAAAAATTTGTTAATAGGTCCCATAAAGGTCCATCATAATGAACATAATCTTTATGGCAAATTATCAAAATGAAAAGAGCCCATAACACAAAAGGTTAATGCCCATTTTTTAGTTAAGTTTCAGATGTATTTAAATGTTTGTGACGTACATAAACCCATCTTATTCAAATAAATATTTATTCCAGATATTTAAAAAGAAAATTTGACCCGTCAACTATGAAGAAATACATTTTAAAAATTGATAGAATTGGGGCGTTGAGAAGGGAACATGCTTAAAATCCAAGCAATTTTTGTTTAGAGTTAAAATAAAAACTTATAAGGGGAAAATTAAGCATTCGCCAGTGATGTTAGAAATATCAATACAATAATTTGCTTATTGACAGCCTTAAAAAAACATAAAAAATTAACTTAGAAGACAAAACAATATAAAACAAAGACTGCATGGTAAAACAGAGTATTAAACGTGTTTTTTGGGTATTAAATGTTAGGGATGTATTCTAGAAGATTGAAAATTCTTTAAGACATGTTTAAAGAAAAATCTAAGGATTCGAAGGTGTTGTGACAAGATATTTGTGGGAATTCCAATATAGATATTGAACATAATACAAACAGATCCACATTAAAAATTAAAATAATTAAAAAAATAACAAACTTAAAAATTACATACATACATGGGGGGCTATATTTTTAACACATTGCATTTCGTCGCCGTTCAGGCTAAAGTCACTAACTCTGCTCTAAGAAAATTTTGATTTGAATCACAATTCATAGAAAAAGTTGTGATGTTTAAATGGCAAACATCACTTTATCCACATATTTTCTAATGTAAATATATGGATTAAATGAAAACAATTCAAAAGTGAAGATTTGATGATTCATTTAGCCGCAATAAAATCGCGAACATTGATTATCTCAAAACAGTTTTTCTTGACTTAGTGACTTTTGCCTGAACAGCGACGATTTGTATTGTTAGCAGTATTTGTGTAAACTTCACTGATTACATTATTTAAAAAAAAAAACAAGTTTGATTTTTATCTGAGTAGGCAGGGTCTGTGAAGCCAGATTCAAAAGTAATATTGACTCCAAATCTACTCTAGCAGAATTTGAAAAATATTTCTTAAATGCACTGAGGAAAAGTTAGATCAAAGCTAGATTAGGAGTTTGAGCCCTAGAAAATAAAATAGAAGTCAGAAATTTTTGACTGACTCCACAGCTCTGTAGGTAGAGTTGGGTTAAGTTATTGCACCTGTACGTTAGGCTGTCCCTTATATGACCAAAAAAATTTTTTTTTTTACATTTTGAAAACGCATACCCTCTATCTTTTTTGCAATTACTATGGCCTATTCAGATACGAGATTTCATATGTGTACAATGATTTTAACTCGTGCCGACGAGGCCTCAAAGTTTTTCAATTTTTTTTGCGTAATAATAAAGTTGAAAAATAAGGGACACCCTACTGTACATAGATAAATATATATTATAGATAAAATCAAATCTGAGCTCCGATCATGAAAGTATCTACCTCTCAATAAAAGTAGACAAAAGTGGATAAAATACACAAGGATTTATTTTCCAATTTTCTGAATTAATTCTTAGATAAATGCATGTATCGACTTATATCTACCATATATCAAGAAGTACATACATTCATTATCCGAGCCCAGAGATGCTTTATAACATATTTCCACGTGTAAAAACAATTTGGAATGACATAATATTTCCTGTAAATTTTATGGAAAAAAAAATGAACAAGAAAAATATTCTTTCAAAATAAGATAAATTTTCATTTGAGACAAAAAAAAAGTGAATATTTTAAAACTCAAAGTAAAGCCTTCATACATATACGAAATAGTTGTGGAAATACAAATGGCATCGTAGATTTGCATAAATTAGTCATAATTTTAAAATATTAAATCACCAAGTTCAATAATGATTGTATGCTCGAGTCCGCTGGAAGAAAGCGTGATTAAATTTTTGGCAGTGAAATGAGAGCGAATGAACGAAAAGGGCTAAATACCTTGATCCTTGAGCGTTTTGCGCGTGTCCAGGAAGTGAGCCCCTCTTTGGTACGCCTTTACTTGATATTGAACTGGTAGACTTGGTGATAGCATTCTGTAATTATTGAAATTCGAAGGAATGATGAAGGAATTATGTAACAAAAATAAAAAGCTGATACAACTAAGCTTCAAATTTTAAATTATAAAATATCGCTTTTGTCACTGTTTAATTCAGGTTTCTGCTACTTTTTACATGCCATTTGGTTCACCGAAAAAGCAGTTTTTTAAAAAATATGCTACATAACACCCTTATCCATTTGAATCTCCAATTATTAAACTGGTTGGTAGATTAAACTCATTGCCTTTGTTAATTTCAACTACCCACATAGAAAATTACCACCGCTAAGGGTCACCACATGCTTCAAGTACAAAAAAATACAACAATAATTAAATAAAGATAGAATATAAGTCCATAATTTACCTTTACAGTTTTTGGTTTGTTACAGTCTAAAATATTGTCTTTGCACGCATTCTGGTGAACTGTTGTTGTACAATCTGAAATAAAAAAATCATTTTTGATAAATCAATAAAAAATCGGCAATTTTATTTAATTTATTTACGAATAACGTGTCAATGTCCATCGACTGTTGATCGATGACCATTGCATAGTTGTAATAAGAACTGTCTATCGACGTCCACCGATAGAAAAATGAGATCAGGTGTGTCTAATAACAGGCAGGTTTGTGTAATGACACATCTATTGGGCCTCCTGGCCAGTTGAGGTGACGAACGAATAAATATATAACTAACTAAGTAACCATCACGCCATTTCCCGAAAGAGGTAGGCAGAGAGGATAGAACGCCACACCACTCTGTCCTGGCACACTTCTCTTGCTTCCTCCACATTCATACATCTTCTCATGCACATCTTACATGTCCACTTGTTTTACTTGATCATGCCATGTCTTTCTCGGCCTTCCTCGGTTTCTACATCCAGGCACAGTCGCATCATATACTTTTTTAGCCGTTCTTTCATCATCCATTTGCTCTACATGACCAAACCATCGTAAAAGCCCTTTCTTAATTTTGTCGATAATGCTTATCTCAGCCTTGTACTCTGCTCTAATTTCGACATTTGTACACCTATCATACATAGTCTTACCACACATTCGTCTGAGAGATCGCATTTCAACAGCATTCAGTCTACTTTCATCCTTCTTTTTCCAACTACCATACATAAGGGTTGGTACCAGAACTCCGTTGTGTACTGCCAATTTTGCTTCTTTCGATAAGTTCTTATTTGCCACTATCGATTTCAAGGCACCATTAACTCTGTTTCCGGCACTAACCCTTCTCTCAATGTCCTTATCCACATTTCCGTCTCTTGTAAACATACTTCCCAAATATACAAATTCTTCAACCTGCTTCAATCTGTCTCCATTTACTATAATATTACATACGGTCATATTCACATTTCTTTAAAAAAACCATCACATTTGACTTTTCCACATTCATTAACAAATCACTCTCCTTGCACACATTGAAAACCTTAGTGACCAAGGACTGCAGCTCCTCTTTGTGTTATAACACATCTATTGGGTTTGTGTTATAACACATCTATTGGGTTTGTGTAATAACACATCTATTGGGCCTCCTGGCTTGTTGAGGTGACGAATGAACAAATGTTTTTTTATTAACTTACTTTCACAATAGAGTGCTGGTTTATTAGTTAGGGGTTTGCTGCACCAGTCACAAGCGTGTGCAGAACCATAACACGCCGATACCCACTGGTGAGATACCTTCTTTGTTTTGTCCTGAAATGAATAGTTTAAAAAAAAATAGTTAGACGCACTCACTTTATAGTTTTGCATTAATTTTGATTGGCCTAAAATATTGAAAGATATAAATAACATTAATCCTGTAAAACGAATGTTTGTGGATTCAACAAAATAATAACAATGTAGTTTATTAATTCATTACAACCCGAAAACTGGTGAATTAACATCATATTTGGAGTAGAATGTGCAATATCACCTTTGAATCCAGTTTTAAATTTTTTTTAAAAAGCTTTCATTAGTACTGCAGATTAAGTAAAAAAAAATAAATTATTAGAATTTTTTTTTTATTAAAATTTTTTAATTTTAATTATTACATATTATAATTTACTTTTTTTTTTTAGATCTATGAAATACCTCACTGGGAAGTGCCCGTGCTGAGGTATTCTTTTACAATACATTTTTTTTTTCCTTGTTGGTAGTATAAATTTATATAATACTAAACATCTATTTTTTGGTGGGGTGACCATCTCAAGACACTTCTCTGAGCCCATCTCATGAAGCCAGTTTTTCGCAAATAGGCAAAATTTATTTTTAACTTTTACTAATTTATTTTCAGGTGGGATACAATTGTCAATTCTGGGAGCCAGATATATGTGACTTCTTTGACCAAATGCGGTTTTCATTTTACGTGTCACATATAACTGACTCCTTTTACTTCTTGTGTTGTAGATTAATTAATTACATGAATTCTTATTAAAATGCATTGCAATGCAAACAATTTGCAAAAATGTATAGAAAAAAAGTCAAATTTGTACTCAATTTTCTCAAAAACTATGGGTCAAATAAAAAAATGTATTCTACAAAATCGACTCCAAATATGACGTAGATTCACTGGATTTCCGCTTGTACATCGAGCTTTGTTACACCATGTATAATAGTCGTAGATATACTTATACAGCTCATGTTCGATTTGACGTACAATAGATTTACAAAATTTAAAAATAAGGGATCATTTGATTTAAATTCTCCAAAGAAAATTGCTTGAATATCAGTGCCTTTATTCTCTTTGGTTATCATGCGGCTTTTGTTTATAACATTTTGTGGTTATCGACTTTATCGAATTATGATTGAATGGATTTTGCTTGCCACATGTTTTTATTATCTACGGAATGTACAAACAGTTCAAAATTTTATCAAAATATGACAACTTTCTTACAAGATATTTGATATTAGTTTAAAGGAAAGTTTTAGGTGATGAGTCTAGATAAAAATGAGAATTTCCAACTTTGCTTCTAATCGCCTCAAATATTGTTTTACCTTTTTCTTCCTAAAGAATAAACTTCCACGTTTTCGTCTCTTCTCCGCATGGGGATCAAACACGGTTCTGAAAAGAAATTTAAAAATCTGAGTACAAAAGTAAACACAAAAACCAAATGGATCTTAAACATTATCAGAATACTTTATCATCATTAATTTTAACATAGCTAAATTCATACTTATTGATACAGATCCACATTAACAATAAGAGAAAAAAAAACTTTTTCAAACTCTAAATTTAATATATGAAAAAACCACCCAAACACCGTCACAATAAGAAACCTTGAAGAGTTTAGGAGAAGAACTAACAACCTGGGTGAAAGAGGACAAAAAAAAGACAAAAAAAAAACAATATTACAAAACAAATCCAATTCCTATCTTACCTTTATCCAAAACCGGTTGTGGTACTTAAGTTGACAAATTCAATGTGAAAAAATAAGAAATTTTTTTTAGCAATCTTACCAGCTATGGGTAAACCGTTAAGTCTGAGGAACCGTTGGCAATACTCACTGCGCCCTCAGTGCCAGTAGGGCCGGGTGGCCTGATATGGTCCCGCCGGCTATGGGTAAAGCGTTAGTCTGAGGAACCGTTGGCAATACTCACTGCGCCCTCAGTGCCAGTAGGGCCGGGTGGCCTGATATGGTCCCGCCGGCTATGGGGAAAGCGTTAGTCTGAGGAACCGTTGGCAATACTAACTGCGCCCTCAGTGCCAGTAGGGCCGGGTGGCCTGATATGGTCCGGGCTATGGGGAAAAGCGTTAGTCTGAGGAACCGTTGGCAATATGGCCCTCAGTCCCGGGTGGCCTGCTATGGCGGCTAAAGCGTTAGTCTGAGGAACCGTTGGCAATACTCACTGCCCGCTCAGCCCGGGTGGCATATGGTCCCGCCGCCAGTAGTTGGGCCGGGTGGCCTGATATGGTCCCGCCGGCTATGGGGAAAGCGTTAGTCTGAGGAACCGTTGGCAATACTCACTGCGCCCTCAGTGCCAGTAGGGCCGGGTGGCCTGATATGGTCCCGCCGCTATGGGTAAAGCGTTAGTCTGAGGAACCGTTGGCAACCGTTGGCAATACTCACTGCGCCCTCAGTGCCAGTAGGGCCGGGTGGCCTGATATGGTCCCGCCGGCTATGGGTAAAGCGTTAGTCTGAGGAACCGTTGGCAATACTCACTGCGCCCTCAGTGCCAGTAGGGCCGGGTGGCCTGATATGGTCCCGCCGGCTATGGGAAAGCGTTAGTCTGAGGAACCGTTGGCAATACTCACTGCGCCCTCAGTGCCAGTAGGGCCGGGTGGCCTGATATGGTCCCGCCGGGCTATGGGGAAAGCGTTAGTCTGAGGAACCGTTGGCAATACTCACTGCGCCCTCAGTGCCAGTAGGGCCGGGTGGCCTGATATGGTCCCGCCGGCTATGGGGAAAGCGTTAGTCTGAGGAACCGTTGGCAATACTCACTGCGCCCTCAGTGCCAGTAGGGCCGGGTGGCCTGATATGGTCCCGCCGGCTATGGGGAAAGCGTTAGTCTGAGGAACCGTTGGCAATACTCACTGCGCCCTCAGTGCCAGTAGGGCCGGGTGGCCTGATATGGTCCCGCCGGCTATGGGGAAAGCGTTAGTCTGAGGAACCGTTGGCAATACTCACTGCGCCCTCAGTGCCAGTAGGGCCGGGTGGCCTGATATGGTCCCGCCGGCTATGGGGAAAGCGTTAGTCTGAGGAACCGTTGGCAATACTCACTGCGCCCTCAGTGCCAGTAGGGCCGGGTGGCCTGATATGGTCCCGCCGGCTATGGGGAAAGCGTTAGTCTGAGGAACCGTTGGCAATACTCACTGCGCCCTCAGTGCCAGTAGGGCCGGGTGGCCTGATATGGTCCCGCCGGCTATGGGGAAAGCGTTAGTCTGAGGAACCGTTGGCAATACTCACTGCGTCCTCAGTGCCAGTAGGGCCGGGTGGCCTGATATGGTCCCGCCGGCTATGGGGAAAGCGTTAGTCTGAGGAAACCGTTGGCAATACTCACTGCGCCCTCAGTGCCAGTAGGGCCGGGTGGCCTGATATGGTCCCGCCGGCTATGGGTAAAGCGTTAGTCTGAGGAACCGTTGGCAATACTCACTGCGCCCTCAGTGCCAGTAGGGCCGGGTGGCCTAATATGATCCCGCTGTGGTGACCAGCCAGGGTGGCCAACTCTTCCTCTGTTTCACTCTCCGTGAGGACACCCGACGTCGCTAGTCTGACGTCGTTAGCCATCAGCGCAAAACAAAAGGGAAGCGAAAAAAACAACCATCAAACAAAAGAAAATAAATTAAATAAAAAATGTGATAAATAATAAGAAAATAATCACAATGGCGATGCTATAGCCACATACCAATCATAAATTAACAGGATATAGGTAGAATAAATAAATGAGATTGTTAAGAATTGAATATTGAAAAGTTTGTAGTACAACTTAGCGTTGGTCATTTTAAAACAATTTGAATACCTATTTTTTTATTTAATTTTTCTGCATTCACAGAAAATCTTCTGCTTCAAGATTATTCCTGCATTGTAAATTTCATTTCTTTTATTTCGAAAGTGCTACAAAAATGACTACAATAAATTTTGCGCAAAGCAATTTTCGTAATTGATATTTTTTCTTAGTTACCTAAAAAAACGTGGACAGGTGGCTATAACAAACACCAAAATAATAAGTAAAATTTAAATACTTTAGTTGGTAAATAATTTTAAGTAATTTACAAATTAATTTCCAAATCACTTTGATACAAAGCTACATAATAAAAAATATACAACAAACAAATAAATGGCATGCACTAATAAAAATATGTGAAAATAAATCATGCGGTGCTAAAAATATATATTTACAGAATAAATAAATATATTTTTGAATGTTAGAAATAAAAGTCTTGGCTATGGGTACGTTGATTTTAAGAACGGAATTTTACTAAATTTGCACTCATAACTTAAATATTAATGAAGTGGGAAATAAGAAAAGAAAGAAAAGAACATGTCTTTTTGAACATCTTGTTCTAGAGATAAATTTCAACTAAAATTCTATGCTTGGAACATTTATATACAGGATGTAACAAAACTCGATGCACAACCCGAAAACTGGTGAATCTACATCGTATTTGGAGACGATTGGTAATATGACTTTTCAATCAAAGCTTGAAAAAAAAAAAATTTTTCTTCTCACAAAAGTTTTCATAAGTATGGCAGATTAAGTAAAATTGCTCAAATTCTTATTAAAAGGCATTTTTTTATTTTGTTTTCTTTATGGATAGTATTAATTTGACTAAATACACGATATTTGATAACAATTTGCAAAAAAACTTCGAAAAAAAACTTGATACCCAATTTTCTCAAAAACTAAGGGTAAAATCAAAAAATTTTAATCTACAAAATCGACTACAAATATGATGTAGATTCACTGGTTTCCCGCTTGTACATCGAGTTCTGTTACACCCTGTATACTATCTTACTTTGTTAATTATTTTTCTTCTTGTTGTAAAAGGTATTAAGTACCTTTTGAAATAAATATGAAATAAGTAAATTCCCAGCCGAGGTTGTCTTAAGTACTATGACTTTTAGCCTAAACCAATCAGCTTCAAGCCTTATAAACTCGAAATTACAAATATTAGCATATAAAGATACGATGATCAGAGTGCATTTCAAGCGAAATTTATACAAAGACGGGTGAAGTGAGTTTGAAATTTTGTCCCCAAATAAGGAGTCTTGGAACTTACAGAGGGGCGGCGGGGGGCGCTTCGTGGGGCAGGGCCACTATACTGGGCGTGGAGACCGACTTCTGCAGGGGCAGGCGGGGCGCCAGGCGGGAGCACTCGGCCTCCTGGAGGGCCACGATCTTCTGGAAGTCTTTCTGCAATGCGAGCCAAGAAGAAAGGATTAAAGACCTATAGACTTTCGCGGGCATTGAAAAATAGCTATTTATTTATTTATTTATTTATTTATTTATTTCACATTACATTACATATATATTACATTACATATTAAATATTACATAACATATATTACATACTAGGTACATATCATATACTACATATAAACATTAATAATAATAACATAACAACCCATCCAGTACATCACCCACCGCTGAACAAGTCAATAGACTGATTCTCAGCAGTGTTGTATGTACTAGATGTGTCTTTACAAAGAAAGGTCTATAATTTAACATTTAAACATATACATATTGAACAAAGTACAGTGATAAAGCCTTGGTTTTTACAAATTTTAGATAGGGTTTGAAAAAAAAAGAAAAGTTAAAACATTTGTTATTATATATTATAAAAAATATTTTTTTTCAATTTTGAAAACGCATACCCTCTATCTTTTTTGCAATTACTATGGCCTATTCAGATACGAAATTTCATATGTGTACAATGATTTTAACTCGTTCAATTTTTCAAAATTAGAGAAATTCCCTTCATGTTGTATGAACATGTTCCGATGCAAGTCGGCACGGGTTACTGTACTCCAAATGAACTGAAATTTGCTGAACAAGTGTTTTATAGGAATACAAAAGAAAGTAGGCCCTATGCATTAAATAATAATCAAGTTGAAAAATAAGGGACACCTAGTAGGGTGAAAACAAAATATAGTATGGGACCAAAAAAAAATTTTTTTTTCGATTTTGAAAACGCATAACACTCTAACTTTTTTACAATTACTATGGCCTATTTACATACGAAATTTCATATGTGTACAATGATTTTAACTTGTGCCGACAAGGCCTCAAAGTTTTTCTAAATAATACTCGATTTGAAAAATCTGGGACACCTAATATATATGAAAAAAAAAATGGCTCATGTGCGGTACTGCACCTGTGCAGACAATATTATATTAAGCATGTGCGTTAAATTCAAGAAATTTACAGAGCACTCATCTGAAGGAATGCGATAGTATTGTAAATTAAGAGCATACCACACCACGTGTGACTCGCGGCCGCATTCCCATACAAACGTATTCCTCGATTATCTCCCTGGAATTCAACATTGCAGCAATGATTTTTTCACACATTTTAGATATCGACCAAATGCGTGTTTGTATCGTCTTATTTTTTAAATAATTTATTCATCTCTTTTAACAAATAAAATATTTAAAAAAATAATACGATGCAAACACGCATCTAGTCGATATCTAAAATGTGTGAAAAAAACTTTGCTATAGTGTTATATTCCAGGGAGAAAATCGAGGAATACGTTTGTATGGAGAGCAGCCGTGAGTCACGTGGTGTGGTACGCTCTTAGTGAAATTTATATAGCCAACTCCTTTTGCGGATTGTTCTGCATTTTACTTACAAAGCACTAAAAGACTACTTTTTAAATATTTTTATTAATAATGATAATGGATAATTTTTCTATATTGTTCCTTTTGTGATTATTGTTCCTTTTGTGATTATTGTATTTTTAGATTTAGCATTGGTAACTCTGTAATCTGAAGTATTGTATGTCTGTCCCAGAATGAGTTTTGTAACTCAATTGGGAGTGCAAAGTATTTTGTACAAATTAAATAAATAAATAAATAAATACTGTATGTATAAAATGAGCCTTAGGCAGACATGGGTGACCTTTTAATACAGAGGGCCCAGATCGGCATTTTTCAGAAGAAAGTCCAACAGATGAAGTTGTCCACATGTGGTGTATAGGTTAAATTGTCAGGTAACCTGTAGATCCGCCTCGTTAAGGGAGTGCGTGCTCTGCGCGGCGCTGTGTCGGCCGGGGCGCCGCCTCGTGCTGACCGCGCCCGCGCCCCCGGAGGAGCTCAGCAGGCGCCGCCCCCCGCCGCGCCCGCTGCTGGCGGAGTTGTCCACATCCTCGCACTCGCTCTCCATGGACGAGAGGGACATGCTGCTAACAGAGAACAGCACGGTTACATCTCTTATCCTGGACTTAGTCATTTTTGGCAAAAAATTCTATATGTTGGACCAGTAACGAATAAAATCATCAAATTATTACCGTCAAATGTCCGTCCGGCATATTACACAATAAATAATTTGGAAAAAACTTAGATAACTCGAAATCACAAATAGATATCCTTTAATAAAAATGGCATATACCAAATACAATGTGGAGATTTTCAAACTTTTACATTCAAATATTAATAAAGGAAAAATAATGAACAATTTAGAGAACATCAAAATTCAAAAAAACTTAAATTCAAATAATATATTAATAAATAACATAACCTTTCAAAATACATCACCATTACTTAGTTTATTCCCACTTGCTAGACCTCCTACCCCCCATACCACCCCTCCCGCACTTAGCTCCTCCCCCACCCCTGTCAGTACCTAAACTTTTCATTGTATATTTTATCTTCAGTTTTGAAATACACCTGTAGATGGACAGTACTGCGTGTCCGAAACATGTCGTGTTAAAAAATAAACTCAGTGGACAAAAAATCAAAGAAATTTATCCAGATCTCATATCCATGAGCATCAGGGTGTCCCTTATATGACCAAAAAAATTCTTTTTTCGATTTTGAAAACGCATACCCTCTATCTTTTTTGCAATTAATATGGCCGAGGCTTAAAAGTTTTTCAATTTTTTTAAAAAAATAAAGTTGAAAAATAAGGTACACCTAATGAGCATCTAAATTATTTACTGAAATTTATACTTTTTAGAACAGTGTTTTAACATCTCTTTTAAATTGATTATTAACATTGTGAAGGTTCAGAATAGATAGCATGTTATGACGTACCTCCTCTGCCTAGATCTTTCCTGCGCCAGCTTGTGCCGGGAGCTGAGGTCCTCCAGCCGGTCCAGGACTTTTTCTCCTGGAGATCTCCCCCATCTCCGATTCCACTCGCCATAGCAGCCAGCATCTCGTGTCTCCTGCAGAAATACAGAGCTGTTATCTTATAGTACAAATAAAACCTCAAGTAATTATTGGATATTAGAGTAGACCGGGTAACTGATCTTGAATCATGTTCAAAAAAGTATGTTTTAATTTTTAGGAAAATATATGATAGTGTGTATTCTGTTTTATATTAGAAAAGTAATTGAATAACCCTTCCATTAATAAAAGCCAAGATAGGGCGTTTCATACAAGTTTTTGAAAATATACAACATCCTAGAGATAATTTCATAACACCACTTATCATCAACACATTTCGGCATTTTTAAATGAATACTCCACGAATCCAAGCCGTGCTAACTGCGGACATAGGCCAATGTGACGTAGATGCCTAGTGGTGATGTAGTCAGTCGCTAGGAAAATTAGTATTTTTCATGTATGGAATACCCCATCTAGACCTTATTATTGATCAAAGGGAGAAGTTTATTGTTTTTAAATAATTTATTTCTCATAAACTCCTGCTGAACTACATTTATATAGTTCATCTGACAGGTTCTTTATAAATAAGTTCTTATTATTAAAAAATAACCTACTATCTAACTAAATGAATTCATAATAAATATATTCCTACTTCTTTATACATCATACTAACTTAAATAATAAGTTATTTTATTTTTTATTATTGTTATAGGCAGGCAGCTTTTGCTGGTGCGCCGATATCTTTTGTACAGCTTCTTGTCTGAACTGGTTGACCATAGTGGAGTGGACAACTTGGCTTGGCAATTTGTTCCAGTCTGAAACCGCCCTACTGGGAAAAGAAGTTTTTCTTAGAGTTGAAAGTGGAATTGGGGATGACAGAGCTTCCAGTTGTGGCCCCGTAGATTGGTGTTGGGATTTAGTTGATACATCTCGTGCAGGGGGCAGCCCTAGTAATCGTAGTAATTTTGCTATGTTTTCATTAAATATATAGATTTAGAACCTCATTATAATCAGAGAATCTTCCACCACAACCTCATATTGGTTGGAGTTTAGTTCGATTATTTGGTCGCCACATGAGGCTAGATACTCTTTAATGGTAGAGAGAGTACAGAAGAAATTTCTGCGCTATCTATACCTCAAGGAATATGGATATTATCCTTGGCTCTTCCCAACCGACTTTTTACTAGGGATGCTAGGCTTATCAGTCATTATGATGAGGAGGGGACGTCCATTTTGGGTGTTCACTTCATTCAGGTGATTGGTGGTCGCATACATAACTCAGAAATTCTGATGGATGTAGGTCTGTTTTGTACCTGATAACTATCTTCGACAAAGACAGCATCGATTGTTTTTTTACCTGCCAATATGCAGAAACCAACCTGCCAATGGTTATGCCTGTTGGTAGAGCAATCTTGTTACTTAATCGCATCACCTCGGATGTCGACTTATTTCACGACAGTGGGCCTTCCGTTAGGAAAGCACTTTCTAACTTTTTATTTTTTCTTTCTATTCTTTTTTATATCATTATACTAACATAAGCTATCTATTGTCATTCATGATTTATTATTGTATTGTAATTAGTATGATTTGTATTTAGAATGAATTGGCCAGTATGCCAGGAAAGTGGTGTCCTTCTCAAGGCATAAAGAAGATTTAAAGTAAATCATAAGAGTCCAACATAAATTTTTGCGCTTTATTAATTTAAAATTAAATATTCCCATTGTAAACATAAATTATAACTTTAGAAAATAGAAGAATATTAAATGATTTTATCTTTCTGTTCAAAGTATTGAAATCTATGTTTGATTGTTGTCAGCTTACAAATTTAATTAGTATACGAGTGTCTAGTCGAGTTACCCGTAGTAATGCACTATTTTACTATAGCCAATCATCGACTAATTACAGTGCAAACTCACTTATACGACGAATGCACGCACTGGCTAACAAGTATACTAACAATATTGATGTTTTCAACACAAATCTAGTACATTTTAGGGAACAGTGACTGGATGCCATCTCTGGCGGTAATGAAAAGCTACCTACTGTGTCATCATTTAAAAATGTCTATGTAAAAGCCCTAGAGGCGTAAAAACAATAAAATAACAAAATAACAAATAAAAGTTGTGAGTGTGGGGTTACCTGGGGGGTGTAGGCCTGGTGGCGCATGTGCTGCACGGTCTGGTGGATGCGCTGCAGATGCTGTAGCGGCTCGTCTAGGATGCCGGGCGAGTGCGGCGTCACGCTGATGGTGGGCACGGGGGCGCGCCCGGCCCCCGCGCCTCCCGCCGCGCAGGCTCCCGCCACGGCCACGGAGCTCTCGGACCCCGAACTCACACCCGCCTCATCTAGAAATCATTAAAAAAAACGGTTTGTAAGAATTTTTCAGGTTTTGCCAGTCAAGAGATTATTGTTGCTATGATTCGTCTTCGAAAGAAATCGTGTGGATGGGTCATAGAAAATTTTATTTTTTTGTAGATGAAATTTTAAAAATCTACTACCCAATGCTGTAGGGCACTGCATTGGTACATCGAGGTACATTTGGTACATTTTATTAGCTTTGGTACATTTTCAAAATCAATAATATTGTATTATGGACGAAATTTGGTGACTGAGAAAATTGAATTTACTATACTTTACATTTTCTGGGAACATCGTGAAAACCCTGATTTTGGGGTACTTGTGAATTCTGTTATAATATATGAAAATATCGAAAAATTTGTTACGCAAATGTTTTTGAGTTTACGGTTTGCGAAACCTTATATAAAATCCTCCTACGACCATAATAGCGCGAGAAGATTACGACTTTCAAAGTGCAAGGGGTAAGTTGGAGATTTTCGATATGACGTCAATGGGGATGCATGCAATGGAACATTTTCACCTCCCACGCGAGTTTTTTTACACAAATATCATAAAACTTGAAAATGTTCGCAATCACTCTCATTTTATGCCCGCACATATTTTAAATCCGAAGGAGTGCCAGTAAAATCTGAATCGTTCGCTCGGAGACGCGGAGATAAATCAATTTATTCACGTATTTACGGCGTTTCTGCCATTTGTAGTGAAGTAACTAAGCAAAGGTAATAATTTTAAAAAAAAAACAAAACTAATAATGAGAAAAAATATCTAGACAAGAAAAAAGGAATTTACTTTGATTGAGATCATTAACGATAGATCGTCTAAAATTGAATAGATCAGAGATTAGTGGGTAGTAAGTAGATATCTTTAAAATAATTAGTTATTTGAGTCACTGGAGTTTCAAGATTATTATTTACTTTAATTACTTACTTTAGTATTTACTTTAGTTAGTCACTGGAGTTTCAAGATTATTATTTTTACGCTTAAAGAAATTTATGTAATTGGGTTCTTCCCGGTTTTTTATTTTTTATTTCAAAAAATTTATTGAAAAATTACAATATCTAGGGAATTTTTTTATTTTTTTTACGATGTCTTATGAATTTTCTAGCGCGGTTTGAAATAACACTTTTTTTCAAATCGCTCGCAAAATCCTCCATTTGGCGCGCATGCGGTGTGACGTCAACAGCAGCAATATAGGGGCTCACTACGGAATGAATTTCACGCCTTTCACGGTCGACGGGTATGACGTCATTAGCCAATAACGGGCGTTAAAAATCATTCGTATTTTCGTGTTTTTTAAAACATACATTTAAAAATGAAAACCAAATTTTTGATCATTGTGTTTTATATCGTTGAAATTGTGAAAATATACTTTAAATATTTATAACGTTTTCAAGGATATTCATGCTATCGATATCGGGAAGAACCCTATTGCTGGCACCCTGATATGTTTCATCTATCTCAATCAGCTAATTTAAAAGCAGTTTTTGAAGGGGGTAGGATTTTTTTTAAAAGAGAGGAGACATTGCGGCGAGTTATGCAGAGGGAGATAGGCAAAAGGGCGAAAATGAGTATCAAGAAAAAGCGAATATTAATCGTGAAATAAATCAACCACAAGACACGACGAAATGAATAAATAATTCATTAAAACGGGATTTTAAATAAGAAAGCGGTTAAATGTTAACTAATGTAAATTTCAAATGTTTATAAATCCTAGAGGCCCTGATGAGAAAATGAGTTGAAGCGAAATTGTGAGAATATTGCGGATGCTCGCGGATAAATTATTCAGCCAGGTACCGGAAGAGTGGAAACAGAGGCGGGCCGAGTACGTGGCCCTGCGGGACGCCAAGGGATATCCAATTTTGATAAACTCCGACCGATAAGGGACAGGTCAACCGGATTACGAGTGGGTAGATGTCTGATACTGATAAAGCGTGGAATTCTCGCAAATCGAGCTAATCAACGTGATAATAGAACCTGCAAATACAACCAAATTCGGTACAAGATCTCTAAAATACATAGCATTTTCCGAATTTAATTTGTTACCTGACATGTTTAAGATCCCTGTATCTAACTATCGAAACAGGACCTCTGATTTGAAGAAATATTATTTTAATAAGTATTTTGAATGATACCTTTTCTATTTGCATCGATATAATATATGGTTTTGCTGTTACTGTAATAATTCACTTTATTGTTTCTTTAGGTTTTATGTTTTCATTGGATCGGTTGTTTTTTGTATATATTGTGTTTATTTTGTAATCTAAGCGATGTCAGTGCGTATTAGAATAAAATGAATATGTGTTTTTTGTTTGTCCCTAAATCTATATATATAAAAATGAATGTAAGTTTGTATATATGTTTGTCCTTTATAGATTCGTAAACCGCTTATCCGATTGCAATAAGTTGTTCTAGAGGGTGGTTTTATTCACTCCTGGGAAGGTTCCTGCATTATAACATCCATTTTATAATTTTTGTATTTGTGTATTTGATATAATTTAGTGACAGTTCCGGGTGAATTTTAGATACGCCATGTAACCGATAGTTCTGCATAGCTAAGTACATAAAGCTTATAAAAAATGTCGTCAAATAATGATGTACAGCAAAAGGCGCTAATGTCGTTTTCATCACGTATACAATTTATTTTTATACACCTCGAACTTTCAATTACATTTTTAAATTTATTTTACACCCCGATTCGGACTTTTTTCACAATAAATAAGTGCCGTGAATTGGTTTTGAGATATCGAGTGCATTTTTTACCTCCGAAAATGTTTTTTTGTTCAAGATTTCTGTGTTAGTTTCATCGTCAGTTTTTTCTCTCTATGAGAAAAAAAAATCGTTTGACAAGGGCTTCTCCTGATCGAGAATAACTCTGCAGAGCTCTGTTTTTTGCAATAAATAGAAAGAAGACAAAATTCCAAGTTCAAAGACACCTAAAAATCGTTTCTAGCTGGGAAATAAAAAAGTTTATAACGTTTTAAAAACATTATTTTTTACTATATAATATTTTAAGTTTAATCTGTTATAATTTTTATGGCTATGGAATAAAATCATTAACAGACAGTGAATTCGTAATAAAAAGTACCTACCTTATAATTCGTTTGGAGTTTTATATTATAGGTAGTCGAGCTACAAGAATCTTTGTTTGAAATTTGGAGCATTTGCTACTACTACTCTCCCTTATCCGCACCCAATGGTGCATAGGGCACTGCATTGGTACACCAAGTGCAGTGTCTCTTGATCATTTTATTACATGAAAGTAGGATGATCAGTCTTACGCTTCAGTCCCAGTCCAAGGTATCGCACATGAAATATTAATGTAAAAATAACATGTAAATAAATCATATTTCATCTTGACCCTCTACGGGAATCGAACCGGCGACCTCATACACGGTAGTAAAATGGGCTACCACTGTGCTACGAGGTGAACATATGGATCATATGGACTCACACAATTCCCGAAAAATATATATTCTATTTGTATAATGCCGAATGAGTTTTAATTTTTTTTAATTTTAATAATCATCATCACCATTACTTACTATTACAGAATTGCTTCCCATGCACAGCATATGGATTTTTTAAATTCCAAAATGGCGGGCGTACCTTTTTTTCGTAAAATAAAGTAGGGTATCGTTTTAAGGGTTTTTAAGGGTGCTGATTTCGAATTTAGAGTTTATTTTTAAATCCAAGATGGCGGACGCAACGTTTTTTTCATCAAATAAAGTTGGGTATCGTTTTAAGGGTTTTTTAAGGGTCCTGATTTCGAATTTAGCTTTTATTTTTAAATCCAAGATGGGCGGACGCAACTTTTTTTCATAAAATAAAGTTGGGTATCGTTTTTAAGCGTTTTTAAGGGTCCTGATTTCGAATTTAGCTTTTATTTTTAAATCCAAGATGGCGGACAAAGCTTTTTTTCATAGAAGGATGTTGGGTATCGTTTTAAAGGTTTTTGGGGGCCCTGATTTCGATTTTGATTTCGAATCTAGCGTTTATTTTTTTTGATGGTGGTCGTCCCTTTTTTTCAGAAAATGAAGATGGGTATCGTTTTAATGGTTTTGGGGGGCCCTGATTTCGAATCTAGCGTTTATTTTTTTATTCCAAGATGGCGGTTGTCTCTTTTTTTTCACAAAGTGAAGATGGGTATCGTTTTAATGGTTCTTGGGGGCTCTGATTTCAAATTTAAAGTTTATTTTGATATCCAAGATGGTGGACGCACCTTTTTTTCATAAAATGAAGATGGGTATCGTTTTTAGGGCGTATGGGCGTCCTGATTTCGAATTAAGAGTTTATCCGGAAATTCAAGATGGCGGACACACATTTTTTTCATAAAATGAAGGTTTGCATCGTTTTTAGGGCGTATTCGCGTACTGATTTCAAATTTAAAGTTTATTTTGATATCCAAGATGGCGGACGCACCTTTTTTTCACAAAATGAAGATGGGTATCGTTTTAAGACGATACGGGCGTCCTGATTTTGAATTAAGCGTTTATTTTTAAATCCAAGATGGCGGACGCACATCTTTTTTATAAAATAAAGATTGGTATCGTTTAAAGGGTTTTGGTGACCTGTTTTCGAATATAGAGTTTATATTTGATATCCAACTTGACGGACGCACCTTTTTTTCATCTAAGAGTAAATTCCATTCATGCGTCGGACCTGCCACACACATTAAAAAAAAATTAATGTCCCTGGGTGTCTTTTTCAAGGGCAATAGAAGTCCTCATATTAAATTTACGAGTCGGACAGCCAAGAAATTTAATTGTTTATGCCAAAGACGGATAAACAAAAATATATTATAAATACCTACCATGAAGCACTTGAAAAATAAAGTCACCAAAATAAAATAAATAACATTTACACTATACCTACCTTTATACATACGAGTATACACATTATACGAGTTATTCAATTTTCATAAATGCATTTATCATCAGAAAGAAAATACAAAGCATTCCTTCTATTACCAATTCCCAAAGAAACGAGATAAATCTTTCAAATTTCAATCGATATTTCTAGAATTACCTGTTTCTTCTGCGGCAGCAACGCGACGGGTATCAGCTAGTGAGTTAATAAATATTGTAAAAACTCATAGGGGAGCATTGGATTGAAAAAAAGAAAATTCTTTATTTTTTTTCTATGTAATGTTATTTTTATAAATAAAAAATAAATAAAATGAGTATCTCGATGGTTTTCACAATTTTTAAAACGAAAACACAGCAAAAAAAAAATAAGATCGTAACAACGAAAAAATTTTCGCGATAGTGCATACTTACACAGTATAAGTTAATCCCGAGTTAAAAATCACGACTCAGGAGAAAAAACGAGATATTTATGTGGAAGCGATTTCGGATTTCTGGGATCGAAGTTTGATAAAAAAAATAGAAGAATGGCGAAACAATTTTGTTTGACTCCACAGTAATAACCCTCGACGACGACAATTGCAGCTGACGAACGTTGCAGAAAGTAGTGGATATGCATCACAAAGGATATAAATGATTGAGGAGAAGTGTGAGTAACAAAATGAAGATAGCTAGTACCTACATATATTCAAATGAGTTACAATAAAAAAAAAAACGCATCTTCGTAAAAAATTGGATCTACGAAAAATCTAAAAAAAAATTTGGGTCCCGAGAGATGCCTTGAAATGGTTACCCCACCTAAATAGCATATCGACGCCTCCTGCGTATAATATCGTAACCCACAAAATGCGATTTTACAGGAGGAGCATTTGAAAATATTTTCGTTCATATGCATTGGTTGTAGATACGACAAAATACGCCCCAAAAAAAGCCCTTATTATTGGCATATTTTTTTTTGTTTTGGTAGAATTAAAGATATAGTTAAATACAGACGAAATCCACCAAAAACTCAAAATCGACGATTTGTGGGTTACGATATTATACGTAGGAGGCGTCGATATATATATATATATATATATATATATATATATCGCAGTGTTGTTATTGTAGGTACCTAATGCATTATTTTATTGTTCTTCTTTAAATGTATCATACTTGTAAATGTGAATGTTAGTTGTAAATGAATACGTCAACACGGGCTTTGCCCAGCGTGGTATTTCATTAAGAAAAAAAAAGTAATTCTTAATAAATTCATGCCGCATCGGAATTTCTTATACCACAAATGAAACGAATAAGGTGAATTCTGAACATGAATATGACTGAAAGGTTGATAGAAATTAAATGTCGGGTTCATAATTCACAACATCGCCAGCAAATTACATAAATGAGGTAATTTTAAAAGGTCAGGGGAATATCGTATTTCGAAGCCAACTCCCCCCAAAGCAGCGCACACCGGAAGTGGCAAAAATGCTGGCATTTTCTAAAATGGCGAATGTGGTATATTTTCAAATTGACGGGATCTATATAATCCCCATATAGATAGCAGTTGCTCGATCACAGATCAGTACCGACTCGGTAATAAGCGACGCCGACGTGATAACGCTTTCTTACCCATGGATGTTTAACGTTTTCGCGATCACAATGGAACACGCGTTAAAAGTTATCGATCGGGATTATTAAACGAGCGCATACTAGTCGCGAGCCATTTCCCGAGATATATCTTATTCGCACATATATTAATTCAATCTTTATTATAATTTAGCCGGTTTTCGGCAAGCCAAATATTGAGAAAAGCAGTCGACATAATAAAAAATTCGACAAGCGCGTTGATTTAACGTTTGACGTAAGGCCGCGTTATAGCGTGCATCGGCCCCGCTCGGCTCAGATCGGCTATGCTCGGCTATCGATACCACGGTATCGAACGAATGTCATTGTGATCGCTCAAATCGTTAGCGTTAGCACGTGATTAGCACGTTTTTAACTACGTCGATAGTTATCTGTGATTGAGCTACATATATGATTATCGATCATGAAATATATCGGAATGACGATGTATATTCCCGAAATAAGAAACAGAATTTTCTGTAAATAAATACTAACTGTCAATGTTTAAAAAAATCAATGCACACCTGTACATGTATGTACATCCGTTCATATTCCAAATAAATGAAATTAAATCACTTTTTAACAACATTTTGAATGAGTACAAATACTTGTAGACAAATTACTGGACTATATAGGTCGCGTCATGTAAAAAGAACGCTGGCGGTCAAGCTGGCGATTATCGGCCTTATTTGGGACGCAGGGTGGGCGGGTCACATGACCAAACACACCCCCTCCACTTTCTTCCAGCGTTCTTTTTACATGACGCGACCTGCACCCATGCTGGGATTAAACCCAACCAAAGAGATTATTGCCAAATGCCTAACAATCTTCTCAACATATGTCACCAGAGAGAAAAAATGTTGAAAATTGATGTAGTTATCAGATGATGGGCGGAATGGGGAATGTTGTTATATATCAAGTGGCCACTTAAACGCAGCCAACGACAGGTCATAAGCCCGGTAAATCGGCCGCCAGCTCCCGTGCATCCTCCCAAGTCAAGTCCACGTCCCGCAGCTCTGACGCAAACTGCCGGCGAATTGTCAACAGTGGACGACCAGGACGCCGAGAACCTGATGCCTTGTAAAATAGGCAATAGGCTATGTACTCTATGATTATTTAAAATGTTCATATTTCGGTAAATAGCCTTGCGGTCTTCGAACAAGAATTCACTAGAAGGTACGTTTCCATACAAATTTTAGGGTTAATTTCATAACACCACTTATTATCAAATTCCACCGTCTAAAGACTCCAGCACTTAGGCCGATACACGAAACGTGTGACGTAGATGCCTATTGATGACGTAGCGAGTGACGTAGTGGGTGACTAGTATTTTTCAAGTATGGAATGTCACTTGTCTGAAATTCTTTTTCGAAGCTTGCGGTATATAAAAATTATCCACAACAATAAGTAAATAAACTGTTTTTTAAACATACTTTACATTTGGCTCACGGCCTTAACTACAAAAAATCTTTACCGTATTGATAATTATTTATTTTCCTGGGGTAAAATGTACCCCTATTCAACAGTAAGTCAGTAAGTGAATGCGTCATATTTCATAGCAGAAACATCTTGTGAAAACTTCATTAACGTCTGCTTCAGGAAAACGGAAACCGTAGAATCTTCGCGCGGCAAGTTCCAGCCAGCCAAAGCGGAAATAGCGGAGCGGAAGTCACCGAGGAATGGGTTGGGGGGGGGGGGGGGGGGATGATAATGACGTCCTCACAATGGCGTTTACAGTACCTAGTAATAGTATTCATCAGAAATTTGAAACGTGAGATATTAATGCTGTGGGACATATAAATTTTAATTCGACCCGATTTCAGTAAATTGTTCAGGTGAGATTTCTCAATGATGTTATGCCATGAAAAGCTTCCGTCTTAAGATGATTTATCTATTCTTCATTCATTATTTAATTGGGCGCCATTTGGTAAGAAATAAAGATAATATTAAATGAAAATACGATTCAGGAACAGATCATGTTTGTGTATTATTTATCAAAAAGTGATTTTTCTCAAGCCTGGGTGTTTGAGATGTTGTTCCCCTCTGTAATTGGGCCTCCTAGCCTGTTGAGGTGGTTAAAAAATAAAAAAATAAATAAGTATCAAAGGATGATGGAAGTATGAAAAGTATTTTTTTTTCAATAAGAACAATCGTTATACCTCCGTCAAAACTGCAAAAATAATTTCTATAATTAAACGGTAATTCACCACGTAACTCGCGACCGCTACCCATACAAACGTATTCCTCGATTTTCTCCCTGGAATTTAACATTAGAGCAATGATTATTTCACACATTTTAGATATCAACCAGATGCGTGTTTGCATCGTCTTATTTTTTTCATATTTTAATTGTTAAAGGAGATAAATAAATGATTTAAAAAATAAGACGATACAAACACGCATCTGGTCGATAAAAATCATTGCTCTAATGTTGAATTCCAGGGAGAAAATCGAGGAACACGTTTGTATGGGAAAACGGCCGCGAGTCATGTGGTGTAGTAACATGCTCTTAACACTGGCACTGCTGCAAAATATCTTAAGCTAAAATCAGATAATTCGGCAGCTATAAGGAGAGTGATAGTTGTTCGCAGAAACTTGCGATTTAAATTTGTCTAGCGGGCTTTATTGCGATTATTTCCTTTATAAATCCCACCATGAGTACAAAACCGTACGAGTTAAGCGATGCTAAGAAAAAGAGCTATTAAACCCACTCGTGTTCTAATTCCCTTGACCAAACGTCTTTTCTACGAAGCCTGAAAGAATTGAACGTGCGAGAAAAACAACACAAGACTGGTAACTATTTGTGCCTATTATTTTTTTAATTCCATAAAACTGAATCTAATCTAAATCTGAATTTGAATCTCTATGCGTTTTGAGTTTAATGCAAACGTAGGAGCGTAATTAAGTAAAATCTTAAAAATAAAGTTTGTCAGCCAACGATTTTATGTAAACAGAGTATGTAAACTAAATGCCGATTATATTATTAATGTATTGATTCGGCACGTGTCGCTTAAGAGTAAATAATAATCAACCGCTGCGTACAGAGTTAAATTAGTATAATTTCAATAATACGATAAAGTTTTGTGGAGGAATAAATATGGATAAAGAGGTAATAAAATCTCAGCGCTTGACACAAAAAAATATAGGTACTATTGTATAAAAATGGACTTGACTTGGGTTTCCCAAGGGTTAATCCAAGTCCCAGTAGCTCAATCACAGATGACTATCGACGTGCTAATAAGCGACGTGATAACGATTTCTCACCACGAATGTTTGACGTTTTCGCGATCACAATGGAACATCCGTTTAAAGTTATCGATCGGGATTATTAATTACCGTTTTAAATATGGAAAATACGCCAAAACTGTAAGTAAAGTAAAATAATTTAACAACATTTTTTGAATGAATACAAATACTTGTAGACAAATTACTGGATTATACCCATGCTGGGCTGATATCAGATATTATTGATATCTCAACAGAGACTACGCCAATAAAGTTAGATTGCCAAAAAATGCTTATCTGTCTTCTCAACAGATGTCACTATAGGGAAAAAATATTTAAAATATTGAAAATCTGTCGAAAACACAACTCGCATGTGGATTCTTCTGTACAAACTCAACACATATACAAGTTTCAAAAATTTGTCATACATGATTGTCAGATGATGGGCAGAATGGGGAATGTTATAATACATCAAGTGGCCACTTAACCCAGCCAATGACAGGTCATAAGCCCTGTAAACGCCTAGATAACCCACATTCGTTTCCAGAGTTTCTCTGTCTCTGTTGAGATATCAATAATATCTAAAATAATTTAGTTTTATAGAGTTTTAGTTTATGCACAATTTATCATGCCATTAATTTGCTTTAAATCAATTTGAAAAAGCAATAAAACGAAACATTTGTCAAAGTATGCCTTTCATCTATGGTGCTTGGCAACGCGACCGTGATATGAACGTATGTTCATTGTGATCAGTCAAATGCTTAGCACGTTTTTAAGCACGTCGACAATCATCTGTGATTGAGCTACAGGTCATCCCAGGTTTACGTCTCGCAGTTCTGACGAAAGACATCCTTTTCGACTATCGATAAAACGGTTGATTCAGTTTGTCAGGGTTTCCTCTAGTGAGATATCCTAATGAATGAAAAGTACCGGTGCGATATAACAGTATCCATTCCTAATTCGTAATTCCCCACCGCGATATTCGCCTTGGGAGGGAAACAATGAGACCGTTCTAATCTCGACTGAATACAATTGGCCAATCATTTCTGGCGTTACGAAACGGTCGCGGCCGTTCATTGTTTCTGTACCGACTTCTAACCGAATCGCTTCCTACTGATATTATATTCTAATTTTATAACTATTTTTTGGATGCTAATAAACTGTTACTTTTTTTTTTTAAATTGTGTTATTTTTTGCGCAAAGAGATACTCAAATTTTGGAGCTGCTTTTTGTGAGATATGTGTGTGAAAGAGACTGTGTGAGAGGGCGACAGAAGATGTACGAACGTGTGCGTGTATGGAGTATGTCTGCTGTGTGCCTGCATTCCCAGTAAGAGCTCTGAGGAGCATAGACAGTAAAACTAGTATTACATTAAACCCGTCATAATTGTCACAGTCGTGTATTACTTAAAGCCCCATACCAATACATCAGACTTTTAAAGAGTCGGAAATAACTTGGCCATTTATTATTATTTTATTTATTTATCTATTAGGGAACTCAACAGCGAAACATTTATTAAGGATAAAAGGTTAAATAATCATATCAAAGGCCAATAACAAAGTTCCAACAAAATATGTGGAAAATGTGTGTATGTAACAAACTATAATCTAAACTCTAATAACAATTGCAAAATATGGTTTATGTTTGTGAAAAGGAAAGTAGGTGTAGTGAGAGAGGGTGTGTGAGTGTGTGAAATATAAAAATAATTATTATCGTTGATCAATATCAATTCTAGGCAATATTTTGTTTACTCTCGTTTTGAATGTATATTTATTACAGTCAAAAATATCTATATCACTACAATGCGTATCATAATTGCGAATTATGCGAACCATGGGAGAGTTCATATCATAATTAGTACGAAAATTATGCGATGAACTATTTTGATTTATATTTTTTATTGACATTACTTGGTGGAATTCCATTAAATTAAATTATTAATATATAACTAATTAAAATTATATAAAAAATACTTAGTACACTTCAAATTTTATTTATTTTGACCAGTTAGCGCTTTCACCCTGTAACGGGCATCTTCAGACTGGTCATAGCGATGAACTATGATGAATAAAGCAGGAAACAAGTTGTGCTGGAGTGGGATTTAATTCGGAGTCCTCTACTCTACCACTAGACCATAACCAGGTTCAAATTAAAGATAAAAGATATACATACATTATTTATTTTATTATCGTCATTGATTAACAGAAGTAAAAAATAAATTTAATAATTAGACAAAACATCGTGAGAAAGATAATGCATTCCGTAATATAATTGAAAACAAGACAAAATAGAAACATTGAATCTGAATACTTTGTAACCACTGATCTATTTCGCAAAGAATTTTTATTTGTAAAGTTCATTCAAGAAATATAAAGGTCACGACGATGACAGGAATCGATCGTGCATCATTTGTACATCTCACTAACTGGTCATTAAGCTCACTGATGATTCTAGAACGAGATTGATCGTGTTTACAATAGTTTTACGGTGTATTTTGCTTCGGGCTGTTTACTACGCCAGATCTATCAATAGGGATTACACAAAATTTACGGAAATATTCGGAGATCTATTAGCGGTCTTCCGAGGAACGAACAACTTCACTAAAATAAGAATAGGCATTGTATTTTTTTTAAAAAACGATGCTGTAAATAGGACTCGTAACGTTATTTTTTAAAAATTTTAATTTAATTTAATTATTTTTATTATTTTTATTTTTTATTAAATATTATAATTGACTTTTTTTTTAGATTTATGAAATACCTCACTGGGCAATGCCCGTGCTGAGGTATTCATTTACAATTAAAAAAAAATCCTTGTAGGTAGTATGAATTTATATAATACTGAACATCTGTTGCTATCCCGCCTTACTCAGAGAAAAAAGTATTGTAATATAAAAGAAATAAGGCTAAAAAAGGGGTTCCGGGAGTTTAATTTAAAAAATGTTCAAGTTAGTAGTAAAATCGCGATAAATTAGAGTTAATTTTAGCTATTATTTATCATACACAACGTTTTGAGTCTAAATGTTTTCAGACAGATAATACTGAGTTTAATCAGAGTTTCCTTTCCAGAGCGTCAAAAAACACGAAAGGCCGGTAAAAATCCTAGAAAAAACGTCATAATTTAAAATAATAAAAAAAATTCTTCGTATATTTCGACGTGTGATAAAATGATCAGAAAACACTGCACTTGGTGTACCGATGAAGTGCCCTATGCACCATGGTTACGTATAAGGGAAAGTAGTAGTAGTATATTTTTGACAACTATTTTAGCATTGCTGTCTTGAAAGTCCGGTGCCGATAATTATTAAAATCACAGCTCACTACGAAGAAAATAATAAAAGAAAATCAACTGAATGGTTGGAATCAGGAATCACTATAATAATAATAATAATAGGTTTAATACACCAAAATTATTCAAAATTTACGGAAAATGACCTTAGATTCTACTTGGTAGGTATACAGGGTATTTATTTATGTAGCATGTTTACAAATGATATCAAGACAAGAATACTTTAATTAAAACTCAAACCAAATGAAATAGAGCAAAAATTTAGCTACTTACAATCCGTAAGTCGTCGCTTTACCGATTGCAGCTAACTAACTAACTAACCATCACGCCATTTCAGGCAGAGAGGATATAGAACGCCATACCACTCTGTCCTGACAGACTCCCTTTGCTTCCTCTACATTCATACATCTTCTCATGCACATACGCCGATTATTTTAAGTACTTGACGTACTTGGTCAAGCCATGTCTTTCTCGGCCTTCCGCGGCTTCTACATAAACTTCTTTTAGCCGTTCTTTCATCACTCATTCGCTCCACATGACCAAACCATCGTAAAAGCCCTTTCTTAATTTTGTCGATAATGCTTATCTCAGCCTTGCACTCTGAATACAGTTGAAAAATAAAATAAATAATTAAATTGTTTTTTTTGAATTAGGTCGCATTTAAAGCAGTTAACGATGTGCGCAATAAAAATCTAAAGTTGATTAAATCGTTCTAGCTAAGTAATAACAAAATAAGACGCCGGGGCCGTAAAACTGATTCACAATAAACAGCGCCCAGCGCCGACCTCCGGAGCGTTAATTGATAGTCAGCAACACAGCTATACACAATATCTACACTTTGGCCGTCAATATTATTGGAAATAAATCAACTAATAGGTAGAACTTAGCTTAAACTGCCCGGAGGAGGGTTCGGATAATTACGTTTTTCTCCGACCTATAAACATTCATCACATCAACCGTATGTAATATTATAGTAAATGGAGACAGATTGAAGCAGGTTGAAGAATTTGTATATTCGGGAAGTATGTTTACAAGAGACGGAAATGTGGATAAGGACATTGAGAGAAGGGCTAGTGCCGGAAACAGAGTTAATGGTGCCTTGAAATCGATAGTGGCAAATAAGAACTTGTTGAAAGAAGCAAAATTGGCAGTACACAACGGAGTTCTAGTACCAACCCTTATGTATGGTAGTGAAGCGTGGTGTTGGAAAAAGAAGGATGAAAGTAGACTGAATGCTGTTGAAATGTCATCTCTCAGGCGAATGTGTGGTAAGACTATGTATGATAGGTGTACAAATGTCGAAATTAGAGCAGAGTGCAAGGCTAACACAAGCATTATCGACAAAATTAAGAAAAGGCTTTTACGATGGTTTGGTCATGTGGAGCGAATGAGTGATGAAATAACGGCTAAAAGAAGTTTAAATGCAAGTGTGCCTGAATGTAGAAGCCGCGGAGGGCCGAGAAAGACATGTACTTGAAAGTGGTCATGTGAAAAGTCGGAATAATCGGCGTATGTGCATGAGAAGATGTATGAATGTAGAGGAAGCAAAGGAAGTCTGTCAGGACAGAGTGGTATGGCGTTCTATCCTCTCTGATACCTGCAATGTGCCCCGTAACGTCCCACAAACACGGCATAATAGCCCAGAATAACAAAATCTGTATTCTGAAGGCCGTGAAAACTTTTGATTGTTTTTCTATTTTTGTTATTTTATTTTTATTTATATTTTAATGTTTAACTAAGATCAATTTAAGGTAATATATACAACATAACACCAATTACGTGGACAACACAATGTACAAGATACATTTCTGAAGACATAAAGTGAGCAAACAATAGTATGTAAAGTGACTAGGTTATGTCATGTGTATGTTGTATTGTGGTACGTGTGTGGAGTGTGGTGTACGTGTTGGGAAATCTGAATATTTAAGCGCGGGAGACACAATATGCAGGTTATAATAAGTTTATACCCCAAATTTATATTCTAAAAATAAAATAAAATATAGCTTCTTCTTCTGAAGGAAACTTGTCTTGAAATAATATTTTAATGAAAATGTTATTGTAAAAATAGTATAAAAATCTCACAGTATTTAATTTTCCATAAAAAAAAGGATTTTAGTAAACTGAAAATGCCCGCAGTTGGGGGTGGATAGGCTTATACCCATACAAAATATTATTAATCTAGATTAGTAAATTTAAAGGGAAATAAACAAGCATGTCACATCATACAATTTTTTATTTTTTTTAAAACGATAAATTTGCCAAATTTAATTTATCAGGGCATAGGTCTAAATATGAATTGACGCTCAAGATATTTGCATAATTATGCAATTGCAGCATAATTATAATATTTATGTTTGTATGCGATCTCAACATATTTAATTGAAAAACATAAATAACATTTTATTTGATCTATACCGCCGTATATTTTAAAAATTATTAATTAATAATCGATGTTTTACAAACAGGTCGCTTATTAATTTAAGTTTATTATTTATATTTATATAATACGCGCTCTCTTTGAAGGATTAAATTAATTTCAATAAATCTTAAATCAATATCATAACGTTTGCTAACGTCACTGTGAATTTTACGAGCGAATAAAATGACAGATTTTGTAAATAAATACAACATTAAACTTATTCAGGTCGTCCGTTTTTCATATTTTCTTTTTGAAAATCATTCGCAATAGAAAAATTATTTTTTAGGATATATTTCGTTGCAATATGCTACGTATGCCTAGAGGTGCAACGCGGTAAAATTATCGCGGTACCTTATTTATTTTGGGTAAAAAACGAAAAATAAGTAATGATGTTTACTTTTGTAAGATACCTAATTACTAATATTTTTAGCCTTTTCTTAGAACAAGTTACGTGATAGTGAAAACTAAGTTAAGATCCGTCCAGTGGTAGCCGAGATTTACTTGTACGACTGCGCGGTTTAAGTAGACTCATCATGCAGGTTATAGTTTTTTTACTAACTAACTAACTAACTAACTTACTAACCATCACGCCATTTCCCCGTAGGGGTAGGCAGAGAGGATAGAACGCCATACCACTCTGTCTTGACAGACTACCTTTGCTTCCTCTACATTCATACATCTTCACATGCACATACGCCGATTATTCCGACTTTTCACATGACCACTTTCAAGTACTTGGACTTGGTCATGATATGTCTTTCTCGGCCCTCCGCGGCTTCTACATCCAGACTTGCATTTAAACTTCTTTTAGCCGTTATTTCATCACTCATTCGCTCCACATGACCAAACCATCGTAAAAGCCCTTTCTTAATTTTGTCGATAATGCTTGTGTTAGCCTTGCACTCTGCTCTAATTTCGACATTTGTACACCTATCATACGTAGTCTTACCACACATTCGCCTGAGAGATCGCATTTCAACAGCATTCAGTCTACTTTCATCCTTCTTTTTCCAACACCACGCTTCACTACCATACATAAGGGTTGGTACCAGAACTCCGTTGTGTACTGCTAATTTTGCTTCTTTCGATAAGTTCTTGTTTGCCACTATCGATTTCAAGGTACCATTAACTCTGTTTCCGGCACTAACCCTTCTCTCAATGTCCTTATCCACATTTCCGTCTCTTGTAAACATACTTCCCAGATATACAAATTCTTCAACCTGCTTCAATCTGTCTCCATTTACTATGATATTACGTACGGTCATATTCACATTTCATTAAAAAACCATCACATTTGACTTTTCCACATTCATTAACAAATCGCTCTCCTTGCACACATTGAAAACCTTAGTGACCAAGTTTACGTTTGAGTTCCTTAGTTTTTTTTACAGTAAGGTTAAAACGTTTTACTACTAGGATTGTTAGACGTAGGGTCTTTACTACAAGAAACTATGTAAAATAACGCAATATGACCGGCAAAACCAGTGAAAATTCGGGTCATTTATAAAAAAAAATACCGTGTTACCCGGGAGCGTGGGAAAATTGATTTTGGCTGTCGAACTAACTACCGCATAAATGTAATCTCAATCCCAAACATCGACTCAAATTCATTTCAACCTGACTAAAATTTTTACTCGAAAATCGACTGAAACTCCGATTAATGTATTTTGTTCATAGTATTTTTCAAGTATGGAATGTCACTTCTCTGAAATTCTTGTTCGAAGATGCTTGCCTATTTTATAAGGCATCAGTTTCTCGACGTCCTGGACGTCCACTGCTAACAATCCGTAGGCAGTTTTTCTGGGAGCTGCGAGACGTGGACCAACTTGGGAGGACGACGGGAACTGGCAGTAGAGGTTGTGGAATCCATACACTCCACATCGGAAGCGGATATGGCATGATGACGAGGAGGAAGAGGTATTACAGAAGAAAACAAATAAGGAAGTGTGCTCCTTGCACATGCTAGATATCATCATCTCAGCCGTTGAGGTCCACTGCTGGACATAGGCCTCCCCCTGCCGTCTCCACTCCTCCTGATCCTGCGCCGTCCCCATCCACTGTCTTCCAGCAGACTTCCTGATGTCGTCCACCCATCTCATCGGTGGACGTCCTTGAGGCCTCTGGTTCCTCGGTCTCCACACCAGAACGCGTTTCGTCCATCTGTCGTCCGTCATTCTGGCTATGTGACCGGCACCTTTGTCTGGCGTCCGTCGGATCCAATCGTTCCTTTTTCGGCCTCTTAATGTTATTCCAAGCATAATCCTCTCCATGCTCCTCTGTGCAACTTGCAACTTATGGGAGCATTGCTTGGTCAGAGTCATTGTTTCTGCTAGATATAGCTTTTGGTATTCCGCATAAAATGGAATAATAACGAATAATTTTGCGAAATATTTAATTCAGAATACTTCACTCCTCACTTGAGCGGTATTAAACGACAAGCACTTTATATCATGAATAATAATAAAAGGTAATCGGTGATGTAATGGTTCGGCGGATTCACTCCGCGAGTCTGTTACTGGGTTCACTCCCCGGAACAGACATCGACCCAGGCCACAGTATTACAACAATACGAGTACAGCCGAATTCTAATCGTGCTCGCAAACAGGGTCATCAATCTAGTATTGTTTTCTTAAATGGAAATTAAGATGTTGTTTTAGAGCATTTAGGTAATAAAGCTCAAATGCTTCTTTTTCAAAAAGGCTCCACCAGCGTTAGAAATTTTGGTGTTTTCAAAATACAGGATGTAACAAAACTCGATGTACAACCAGAAAGCTGGTGAATCTACATCGTATTTAGAGACGATTGACTTTTTAATCTGAGCTTAAAAAAAAAATTTTTTTTTTCTTCTCACAAAAGTTTTCACAAGTATGGCAGATTAAGTAAAATTTGCTCAAATTCTTATTAAAACGCGTTTTTTAATTTTGCTTTCTTTATGGAAAGTACTAATCAAACTATTATCAAAAAAAAATTCGAAAAAAAAAATTCACAACTCAATTTTCTCGAAAACTAAGAGTCAAATAAAAAAAATAATCTATAAATCGACTCAAAATATTATGTAAATTCACTGGTTTCCCGCTTGTACATCGAGTTTTTTTACACCCTGTATACTACTACTTTCCGCACCCAATGATGCACGGGGCATTGCATTGGTACACCAAGTGCAGTGAATCTTGATAATTTGTTTCATGAAGGCAAGTCTTACACATCAGCGACAGTTCAAGGTATCACACATGAAATATTCATATGAAAATCACATAAAAATAAATATTTCATGTTGAACCCTACGGGAATCGAATCCGCAACCTCATACATGGTAGTCCAACGCGCTATCCTTTAAACCACGAGGCGGACAAATAAAATATTCCGGATGTGTATTAACAGCCACAAAGCTTTAAAAAGTTATAGCATAACTTATACTATTTTCTCGGCCTTCCTCGACTTCTACATCCAGGCACAGTCGCATCATATATATTTTTTTAGCCGTTCTTTCATCATCCATTCGCTCTACATGACCGAACCAACGTAAAAGACCTTTCTTAATTTTGTCGAGAATGCTTATCTCAGCCTTGCATTCTGCTCTAATTTCAACATTAGTGCACCTCTATCATACATAGTTTTACCACACATTCGCCCGAGAGATCGCATTTCAACTGCATTCAATCTACTTTCATCCTTATTTTTCCAACTCCACGCTTCACTTCCATACATAAGACATGGCATGATCAAGTAAAACAAGTGCTTGAAAGTGGGCCTGTAAGAAGTCGGAATAATCGACGTGCGTGCATGAGAAGATGTATGAATGTGGAGGAAGCAAGAAAAGTATGCCAGGACAGAGTGGTGTGGCGTTCTATCCTCTCTGCCTACCCCTTCGGGGAAATGGCGTGATGGTTAGTTAGTTAGTTAGTGTGCCAGTTTTTATTATCTTTTTTCCCCCTAAAAAATGAATACCCCCATTTTGCGGATACATGTAGTGAGCACCACTAACTTGATCCCAACACGATTTCTCTACCGTTTATTTGCCACTTTAAAGTGTAAAATGTACGAAATAACAGAAATTCTGAAAATGGGAGATAACCGGTAAGCGACAGGGTGGTAACCCCGATTACAATTAAACTTATTAGTACCTAGCTCTGTGAGAACGTATTAGACAAAGGAAGATGCACAAGTACAGTACAGGTGGTAGTACGCTGGTCACGCATGGCGTGAGTCACTTGTTCATCGCGTAAATACTTTTATGCGCACTTTATATGGGATCGTAAACTGTACAGTTTCTTGTGCAGTTTCTTGTTCCGAAAACAGCACAGTCTGTCAAAAGACACGCTAAATGTGTATATATTTTTGCGCAATCGTAATAATCGCAATAAGTTATTATCGTATGTTTGCACACAGGAAATTGTTAATATAGCTAAAATAATTAACTAACTAACCATCACGCCATTTTCCAAAGGGGTAGGCAGAGAGGATAGAACGCCACACCACTCTGTCCTGGCACACTTCTCTTGCTTCCTCCACATTCATACATCTTCTCATGCACGCACGTCGATTATTCCGACTTCTTACATGCCCACTTTCAAGCACTTGTTTTTAAATGATCATGTCATGTCTTTCTCGGCCTTCTTCGACTTCTACATCCAGGGACAGTCGCAGCATATATTTTTTTAGCCGTTCTTTCGTCATCCATTCGCTCTACATAACTGAACCAACGTAAAAGACCTTTCTTAATTTTGTCGATAATGCTTATCTCAGCCTTGCATTCTGCTCTAATTTCAACATTAGTGCACCTATCATACATAGTTTTACCACACATTCGCCTGGGAGATCGCATTTCAACTGCATTCAAGCTAAAATAATGAAAATAGGTTTTTTGATTTTTAGTTTTCTAAAAGCATTAAATAAATCAATATCTAAATTAAACGTTTACATAAATAAAAAAAAACTATTAGGTCAGCTAAGCGACCATTCAATATTCCATACAGTTTTCACTTTATACGGGACAGTTTGCTAACTGCACAAAAAACTGTACAGTTTTCTGCTTTGGTCGAGAACATCTAAGCATAACAATACAAAGTTTCTATCTGTAAAATATACTACATTACCTACCAAGATTTTTGCATGACCTACCAAGAATTTTCTACAGTTTTTAATTATTACACGTAATTTTGAATTTTATTCATTCAAGTAGGTACATAATTTTGAATCTAATGAATAGATGGTTTTTAAAGGAATGAGAATTTGACAGCAAACCATTAATTATTGCTAAAAACAAAATTCCTCGCATCGTTATCAACAGATTTTTCATAATAGATTAGTAATTCTACGCTTGCTACTTGTATTGGAGTACCCACACAATATTAGGTCACGGCCTAAGGGGGTGCGAGGGAGACGGGATTATACAGGAACCCCCAGAGCACACGAGGCAGCAGCGCGGGTCGAGGTCGCCTTTAAGTGGTAGAGTTTAAGGCCGCTCCGTGATAGCGAAAGGGACGGAGATAGAAAAAAAAACAGCCTTCAAAAGAAAAGCGAAACGTTCAAGACGTGAAAAAGGACGGCTAGGTACGCTCAGAACGAGGGCGAGGGAGAAAAAAACAACATTACGATATTATAAGCTAAACAATGTACGTTAGAGGAAAACAAGATTATAGAAAGGAAAATAAATGGCACGGACTGCGAGGGAAAGGTATGGCCATCCTACGGGTGTGTTCAAAATTTTTAAGTATAAATGTTTAAAATTTTGGCAAACGATTAATCTGAAAATGTATCCGAAATAGTGTCTTGCAATTTAATCCGTCAAAACAGATCTACGTAATATCTAATTTCTAAAAGAATTTCTCCGTATTGTTGATTTTGATGATACGCATCTGATTGAACTTATGAAATGTACCAAAGGTTATGAAAATTGAATCGCGAAATTATTTGTTTGATGATTAGCCTTTCCATCGGCGATATGTAAAAACCTAAGAAAAGATTAGGATGAATAACGTTAATCTAGAGAAGAAAATCGAAAAACCAAGAACATTAAAAATAACGTAAAATATTTATTAAAATAATTAGTAGATAATCAAGGTATGAAGCAATTTTTGCACTTTTTTGACTTATTTTATTTTTTCAAAAGCTATGCAATCTTATTGAGCAATCTGCAATCTTATCTCAAAAAGCTACCTTCAATTATTACGCTAGCCAATTGTAAAACTTCCCAACGCTTAACCTTCATTAAAAAAATCTAGAGTAGAGTTGTTCAATTTTGCTCCGACTCTAAAGGAATGAGTAAGTTTTATTTCCTTTGAGCTGAAGCAGTAATAAAACAAAGCGACCCATCAACAACCTCAGACGTCGCCAACCAGTTGTCGTTGGTGGACGTTTTACAAAAAATTAAATTTTAATATATTTTTACACAAAATTCACAAAAAGGTTTAGGGATGTAGTATAAATCACCAAAATAATTTTTTTATTTTTTTTTTTTAGCGAAAATGACTGAATTGTAATTTCAAAGATGATTGAATTAATTATGTGCAGAAAATGTTTATTTATCTTCTGCTGCTGTTGGATAATAATAATTAAAAAATTGTATGCTGGGTATAGAGATTGTTTTAGCACCGCCAATAAGAGGTGTACTAACCTCCAAGAGACTTTTTAGTAACCGGAGAAAAGAACTTTTTTTTAAAACTATTACGTCGGATTTTTTACTTTTACTAACGATGCAAACAACCCGCGCGTCGCGGGTAAATTGGCGATTTTCAGCATATGTTTTTAATGTTCCGTCATGTTTTTAAGGCATATAATCGATTCACGTGCTTGGATCAATCGAACACGTAGCATGACTTTGATGCTACATTTAAAAAAAAAAGCATTTGTCTAATTTTATTTGCACATTCCATCAGTTGTGAGCCCCTGGTCTATCTAAGGGTGAAGGGGTGATTCTCTGTAAAAAATGTCAAGAGTCCTCCAGGGAGCACAGGGGCAGGGGGGGGGTGGGGGCGCCAGTTGTGACGCTCTCGAGTCACGAGGCCTTCAGGAAATAACTGCCTAGTAAATTGCCGTCATCTGTTGCTCTATCCTCATCCGCTGTAGGAGTGGGTGGAGTACAGACTATAGACTAGCGTGCAACAGTAGGTCTGGCCGAGTTACTACTGTACACGAAATATGAAATGTAGGTATAAACGAATATATTATTTGTCGAATAGTTAAAAATAAGAGATAATTTAAGCGTGTGGCAAATTTTTATTTTATAAATTTAAAACTACATGCACACTTTGTGTTTTCAAAGACATTAATTACATTATTATTAAAAAGTGATGAAAGCTGGAAATATACGAAAGTTACAAATTTAAAATTAAATTCTTGAATCCATTTTTTTTTAAAGGAAGATAGAAATGTAAGGAATATCGTTAATAATATTTCCCACACAACATGTTGAAGAGGCACGACGCAAAATACGATTTTCATCGAAAATGTAAAAAATACTAAGGTAAGTGACCCAAAATAAGGCATACCTTATTTATTTAATTTTCTAACTAGCGGGTTTATAATAACAATGCACTGGTAATGCAATACTTGTATAACTTTGTAATAAAATAAACAAAAATATGGGTGTTAGTTAATGTACACGCACACATCTACAAACATTGACGGCCATTTGAAATCGTGATGCGGGAAATTTAAAAAATAGGCCTTATTAGGACATAGGCTTTATTTGGGTCACCTACTATATTACTTATACGCAGATACTGAAATACTGAAAACACTACCAACTCACATTTTCTTTCAATAAAATCGAACATCACAATCACAAACAGATCCACTAAAACATCAATCGAAACTCATTTGTTTCAAGAGATCACAGATTTTGAAATTTTCAGGCGGGAAAAATCAATAAAACATGCGGAAAGTAAAGAGTTCGCCTTTTCCGTCAAAAGTCTCCGAGAACACTGAAAAAACGGACAATACTATCTACCTATACAGTAGACAGAACATTTATTCGGAAATTCATTTGTTTCGAACAAAGATCACAGATTTTGAAACTTTCAGGCAGGAAAAGGGAAAAACACGCGGAAAGCAAAAAGCGCGTCGTTTCTGTCAAAAGTCTTCGCGAACACTAACAGTAGACAGAGACTTTAATCAGAACCCATTTGTTTCGAACGAAGATCACAGATTTTGAAACTTTCAGGCAGGAAAAGGGAAAAACACGCGGAAAGCAAAAAGCGCGTCGTTTCTGTCAAAAGTCTTCGCGAACACTAACAGAGACAGAGACTTTAATCAGAACCCATTTGTTTCGAACAAAGATCACAGATTTTGAAACTTTCAGGCGGAAAGCAAAAAGCGCGTCGTTTCTGTCAAAAGTCTTCGCGAACACTAACAGTAGACAGAGACTTTAATCAGAACCCATTTGTTTCGAACAAAGATCGCAACATTCGAAATTTTCGGGCGGGAAAAACAAAAACAGGCGGGATACGAAAATCGCGTCGAATCCGTCAAAAGTCGCCGAGAACGCAGACGTTAGTACCACAGTAGACAGTTGTAAGTAATTAAAGTAAACATTCGGATGGAAACGGACTGATCTTCGTCAGTGCTCACAACGATACGAGAGCAAGTCTGAAAAATACACAAAAATAAGTGCTGACATTATTAAGTCGATGAAATGTAAAAATAAACAGCGCTCAATAATAAGATACTGTTGATGAGCTAATACTATTTTTTTTTGTTATAACCACTTATTTCGTTCCCATTTCGATTAATTACAGTAAAAATGAGTTGTTCGGGAGAGTAATCAATTAATAAGTTATTGAAACGAAGTGTATTTCGGATATTATTGATATCTCAACAGAGACAGAGAAACTCTGGAAACGAATGTGGGTTATATCTAGGCGTTTACAGGGCTTATGACCTGTCATTGGCTGGGTTAAGTGGCCATTTGATGTATTCCAACACTCCCCATTCTGCCCATCATCTGACAGCCATATATGACAAATTTTTGAAACTACTATATATATCGAGTTGGTACAGAAGTACACCACATTTGAGTTGGTTTATCGACAGTTTTTATCATTTTTTTCCTCTAGTGACATCTGTTGAGAAGAAAGTTAAGCATTTTTTGGCAATCTAACTTTATTGGTAATAAACTTTATAGATAACCCACATTCGTTTCCAGAGTTTCTCTGTCTCTGTTGAGATATCAATAATATCTGATATCAGCCCAGCATGGGTATAATCCAGTAATTTGTCTACAAGTATTTGTATTCGTTCAAAATGTTGTTGTTAAGAAGTGTATTTCTTTTAGTTATTTGTAATATCGATTATTTCAGTAATATTTTTATCGAGTACGTTTACTAGACGCGGGAAATCCATTTCCTTAACACAAAATGTATTACCTTACATATAGCATTTTTGTTTGCAGCAAGTTTTATTTCTCTTCAATTTATTACAAAATAATATTAATTACATCGATTACCACTAATATTGTAATTAAATAGTTTGCGAAATCATACATTCAGGTGTTTTGTGCATTTGGTTTGAGGTTTCATTACGAGCAAAAAAAAAATTGATTTAAAAACGACTCACTAATCGCAGACAACGCGCGTGTTTATCTGATATTATTGAAAACTGATCACTTTGTTCACTAACTAATAATTACGATAAAAAACGTGCGTGGTGTGTATTTTGTTACCCAGTAGTAATCAACTTTCAGGTAGTGAGAATAAAAAATACGAAAAACCACTGTAATAGAATCTAGCGGTTTCATTCAGCGAGTACAATATTGTCTTTACCTCACGTTTATATCTTAATACATTTTTTATATCAGACAGAGGTTTATTATTTACTTAATTTATTTTTTTTTTTTTATTTATTATATTTATTTAGTATATATAATTGTTTACATAGACTAATATATTTTACATTACACTTAATTATTTTTTTTCCTAACTATTTTATCCTATCATTAGCCTTCTAGGATTATAATTCAATTTAGCCATGATATAATATCTACACTAATATTTCTCACATATATTGGTTGGTATACGTTGGCGCTGGAGCGGGAGTAATTTAGATTTATTTGTATTCTGATTCCACAGAAATTATTTTCAAAATTTTATATATTATGTTCCTTTTTTTAATTTTTATGGGTTATGTTCAAACATCTTGAAAATCCCCCTATATTTTTTTTTTTAATATCCTCCTATTCTTCCTCATCCCTCTTTTCCCATCCTTTTTTATTACTTAGGCACTATGTATATGTGTATATATACTTAATTGTTATTATTCAAAACCCGTTATTGGTCATGCAAGCAAATGTTCCAGATCTGTTATTATTACACTTGTAACGACTGTGTTGGTTTTGTAAATAAATAAAATAAATATATATTTTTTACACTTAGCCCTAAATAACTTTAAATTTGTTCATTTTTTAATTCATCTGGCACCTCTCCTCATACATTTTGATGCCCATTATACACGAGACAATTCTGTGACATAGTTTTTCTTTTCTTTTCTAATCTTATATTTTTTGAACCTCATGTTGCATATTTATGAAAAAAATACATTGTTTTTTAATTTGTTTTGCAAATATCTTGCAATTATCCCTTTATTTATGTATTTACCTGCAAGATTTTTTCTGAATATTGTCCCTTTCACTATGAAAGCGTAACTGTATCGAAAGAGACCAATTTTTATATATATTTTTATACAATACTTCGATTTAGAGGGAATTGCCTAGAAAACGTAAAAAGCACCCACAATACGGTTATTTCTCTAAACGATTTGATTGGATTACTGTTAGTAAAATGTTTTATTTCAAATTTATAATGTTGAATTTCCAAAAAAAAAAAAAGCATAATAATAATTCCTACACTAATGAAGAAGATTGCAAAAAAATGCTTAACTATCTTCTCAACAGATGTCACTAGAGGAAGAAAATGTCAAAAACTGTCGATAAACCAACTCAAATGTGGATACTTCTGTAGCAACTCGATATATATAGTACTTTCAAAAATTTTGTCATATATGGTTGTCAGATGATGGGCGGAATGGGGAATGTTGTAGTTACATCAAGTGGGCCACTTAACCCAGCCAATGACAGGTCATAAGCCCTGTAAACGCCTAGATAACCCACATTCGTTTCCAAAGTTTCTCTGTCTCTGTTGGGATATCAATAATATCTGATATCAGCCCAGCATGGGTATAATCCAGTAATTTGTCTATAAGTATTTGTATACGTTCAACATGTTGTTAAAAAAAAAAAAATTGTTTTATTTTTGAGACTAATAAAATGAAAATTACTACGTAGGCCGTATCGGTGTTGAGTTCGTTTTGATAGGCCTCAACTCACAAAAATCACCAACGCACTCACCCCCGCCCGACTTAACACAACATCTTTACTTGCACCAGTTTCGGCATGAACATGTTGTAAAACACCCTAAAAATGCAAATATCGTCAGATCTTGTAAACATACCGTATCCCGTCTATTCCTCATATTTCGGTATTGTATTCGCGCATCGAGATAAAACATAGAAATAAGCTCGTTTCTAAGCGGAGACGCTCTTTGTAAATGAAGAAAGCCATTATAGGCGCGGGACGTCTAACGAAGAATCGGCGGAAGAAACATGCGATTTTTCAAGAGAGTTATAACCTTACCAGGGCCCAAAATAGGAGACTTCTGAGTTTTGAAGAATAGGTGTCTTAGAAGAGTATTAGGTGTGCGGTGGTTTGACTTTGTAAGGAACACAGAAGTGAGGCAACGGACACAGCAGCCCTTGGCATCTACTGTCATCCGGCGAAGGCGTTTCGGTTGGCTAGACCATATACTACGTATGCCTCCCGAGAGCCTTAACCATGCTTGCCTATTTTACAAGGTATATAAGTTTTTGTAAGGTTTTTGTAATTAAGAAAGGGCTTTTACGATGGTTTGGTCATGTGGAGCGAATGAGTGATGAAAGAACGGCTAAAAAAAGTTTAAATGAAGTGTGCCTGGATGTAGAAGCCGCGGAAGGCCGAGAAAGACATGGCGTGACCAAGTACGTCAAGTACTTGAAAGTGGTCATGTGAAAGGTCGGAATAATCGGCGTATGTCCATGAGAAGATGTATGAATGTAGAGGAAGCAAAGGAAGTCTGTCAGGACAGAGTGGTATGGCGTTCTATCCTCTCTGCCTACCCCTACGGAGAAATGGCGTGATTGTTAGTCAGTTAGTTAGTAATGTTTATGAGATACGAAATAAATATTAATAAAAAAAAAAATTTTTAATTCATCAACAACGGCTGAAAAAATAGTATATTATTGACTACGCATGTTTCTTTAGTCGATCTTGGAATAATGTAGAGGCGTTTCATTGGGCATTGCATTAACGACGCATATTAGATGGGAAAGCAAGTCTTGTGTATACAGTATAGGTACATTGTACTGTACATGTTGACCCCTTCCGGTCACAGAATCGTAAGCGTGAAATTATCGGGAAGGTTCTGTTTTGCGTGCCATCCACTGTACATTTCCAAAATTAAGAATATTATTTGATGTAAATATTGTAAATATAAGGGCACTCATTTTGAGTAAGAATATATCGCATTTATGACGTCGACTATTAAAATCTCTGATAATTTTAGTTATAAAGATGGGGTAGCGACTTGGTTAGAGTAGATATACATGGAGTAACTAAACTAGTAGTACAACCCGAAAATTGGTGAATCTATATCATATTTGGAGTCGAATGTGTAATATAAATTATGAATCTGAGTTTATTTTTTTTTTTTCTCATAAAAGCTTTCAAAGTATCGCAGATTAAGTAAAATAGCACAAATTCTTATTAAAATGCGGTTTTTTATTTTGTTTTCTTTATGGATAGTATTAATTTGACTAAATAAACGATATTTTATAAAAATTTGCAAAAAATTATCGAAAAAAATCTTCTTACTCAATTTTCTCGAAAACTATGGGTACAATAAAAAAAAATCTACAAAATCGACTCCAAATATGATGTAGATTCACTGGTTTCCCGCTTGTACATCGAGTTTTGTTACACCATGTATTGTTGCTGATAGCCGCTATTTAGGTGATGTGACATTAAAAATAGGTATTATATTATAATATTCAAATTTGAATACTTCAATTCTAAAAAATCTAAAAATTCAAACAGTTCATTACTTTTGCCCTAACTTGCAGGCACTTAAGTCCCTGTCTTCAAAATAAAACAATATTTTGTACAACATTTTGGGCGTGTTCAAATACTTGTACACAAATCTAGATTTATCCCAAGACGGGTGTAGGTATATATTTTGTATTTATCGACACCATAGGCTTTTTTACTAGCACCAAATTTTATTTCAAGTCGCTCATTAAATATAAACAATTTAGAGACGGATTTCCTCGATAGCTTTATGTTTTATTTCATTCAAATGTATCAAGCTTATAAAAAAAAAGAATCGAATTCAATCGGATTCATTATACTTAAAAACTTTGTTCATAGTTGGCTTTCTAACAAACAAAGGAGTTTATATTTGATGAATTAAAACGAATAACTACAAAGTGATGGCTTCTGACAGAAATCTGATTATTTTAATATTTCAAGCGTGCATTTGAAAAAACAAAAAAACCAGTGCAGAACACAAAGTCTTTTCATGTTATTTCGGGCGCACTTCTGAGAAAAGGCAGACTTCGGGAAAAATTCTCCAAAATGAAGTCTCGGATGTTCTGTGTTAACTTAACAATCACAAGACACAACATTCTGAGACCAAAATCGCCTAATTCAAATTAAACATTTACACTTAAATAAATTGAAAAAAAAAATCTTTCACTGAAAACAGTTATAAAGGAATTTAAAAAATCAACGTTTTTGATAAATAATTCTTCTTCTTCTTCTTTCGCCACGTTCGCTCCTATGTGGAGCATGTGGACATCACTAAATCCCTCCAGGAGACCCTATCACCAGCCAGCTCTCTCGCCTTCTCCCACGTCAGGCCCGCAACCATCAGCCCTGCCGAGTACATCGATGGTAGGATGGTCATCGACGGTCTGCCAGGACGGCGGGATCCTGCAGGCGTCAAGAAGAGGCAGCTCGGGTTCGGGCTCTCCCGAGGCATCCGGAGTACATGCCCAAGCCAGGTCCATCGCCGCATCTTCACGACTCCAGTTATTGGAGGTTGCTGCGTCCGTTCCCTAACTTTAGCGTTGGTTATGAAGTCAAACCACCTAATGCTTAAAATCCTTAAATAATTCTTAGTCAACTGATAAATCATTCAGCGTCGATGTAATAATTTAACAGGATGCATACATAAACTATAAATTTAATATATCAGAGCCATAAATTATGACTATGAAATTTTACGTAAGTATAATTATTATGTAAAGAGAATATGATAATAGAATATGTAATGTGTGCATTGTTTAAATAATGAATATTTATTTTCCGAATAAAAATAAATAACTGTTTTTTCTCACGTATTATGATTAACGATACGAATTAAATTTACGTGGGCTCTTTGATGCTAGAAATAAATAAACGTGTTGAATAAAAAATACAATATAATTATTTATTTTGTACTGATTTTGCTTCCCACGGTCAAATAAACCTAAATTTTACGTATTCAAGAAAACGTAATATTAATTCATTTATTGATATTCACCTATATCGTTTTCGTGAGTTAAAATACATAAGCGCGAAATTTTCTGCGATGTAAATAAATTCAATAAATAACCACCATCAACAAAACCATCAGTGCAATCCGTTTGTGAATCGGATAATTAACAAGCGAGATACAATCATTTGAAGTTCGAGTTTTACAAAAAAATTATACACCGTGTAACAAAACTCGATGTACAAGCGGGAAACCAGTGAATCTACATCATATTTGGAGTCGATTTAGTAGAATAAAATTTATTGATTTGACTTGAAAAATGAGAAAGAAGTTTTTTTTTTTTAATTTTTACAATTTGTTATAAAATACTATTTATGTAGTCAAATTAATGCTATTCACAATGAAAACAAAATAAAAACCCGCGTTTTAATAAGAATGAGGAAATCCACTGCTACCCGGAATTGAATTTTAAAAATGCTTTCGTGTAGACGCGAATATTTAAAAATTTGAAGTCGGATGAAAATATCTCAATAATTTACCCAAAAATAAATAAAAAATGTTGAAAATAGCATTCATTTCAAAATCTTAAACAATGACGTCACTCCTTGTATCTAAGTGTAGTGTTTTCTTCCGTTTTTAAAGATGGCCGCCATTCACTCTCCCTAGAACAGCTGTTGACAGTTTAACTGACAGTTGGCTGGAGAAATCGTTTGCATAGATTTTTGACAGTTTTGTTATTGGCTGGAGAAATATGTTAGCCGTGCCATGCCGTTAGCCGCCCGTTTTATGACGTCACTCCTGCAAAAATGACGCACTTAGTACATAGTAGTATTTGGCGCGGTATTTGAAATGTGCTACTTTAAAAAATCGTATCTTCATCAATAACTCAAAAAAATATTAAAATATTTTTTTTTTGCTTAGTTAAATAGTACGTTTATAGAAAAAAAATACTTTAGAAAACAGTGGATTCCCTCATTTGTGAAATTTTAAAAATTGTAGTACTTACTAAAGTTTTTATGGGAAGAAAAATTTATTTTTTTTAAGCTCAGATTCAAGTTTATATTACACATTCGACTACAAATATATGATGTAGATTCGCCAGTTTTCGGGTTGTACTACGAGTTTTGTTACTCCACGTATACGATCAGCGACGTCGCCGATCGCATTTCTTAAACACCCAAGTTTTAATGATCGTATTTCGCTTTTCAATGCACCGATGATTTTGTGATTTTTTGTTTTATTTTTTGCGGAAAATTTTGCCAAACTCCAAGCCTATTGACCCCGACTTGCTATGTACCCAGTACACATTATTCTGCTATACCGCTCTGTACACAGCCATTTCCCACGGAATTATTCCGGGCCGATTCGTGGACACGTTTGATAAACAACAATATTAATCTCGTAACGTTTGGATATTAAAAACGTGAAAACTTGATAAGTAGCTCAAGCACAGATAACTATCGACGTAGTTAAAAAGCGTGCTAATCACGTGCTAACGCTAACGATTTGAGCGATCACAATGACATATACCGTTCAATACCGCGATCGCTGAGCCGAGAATTGACGATCTGCGCCGAGCGGAGCCGAGATCTACGCTATATCGCGGCCTTACGTCTTAAACATCCATGGGTAAGAAATCGTTATCAACAGTCGCTTATTTACCGATGTCGGGGTACTGTAGCTTCAAGCACAGATAACTATCGACGTAGTTAAAAGCGTGCTATTCACGTGCTAATTGCTAACCGATTTGAGCGATTCCCAATGACATAACGTTTAATACCGCGAGCATTGACGATCTGAGCCGAGCGGAGCCGAACTAAAGCTATATCGCGGCCTTATGTTCAACACGTCCAATCATCGCGCTTGGACGGATTTTTTATTATTTCGACTTCTTTTCTTAATATTTCGTGCTTGCCGATAACCGACTAAATTATATAAAGATTAAATGAAGATTTGTGCGAATAAGATATTGTCGGGAAATGGCTCGACGACTAGTATGCGCTCGTTTGATATCCCGATCGATAACTTTTAACGCGTGTTCCATTGTGATCGCGAAAAACGTTAAACATCCATGGGTAAGAAAATCGTTATCACGTCCTTATTACCGAGTCGGTACTGATCTGTGATCGAGCAACAGATGTCGGAATATTTTTGCATAATCTTTTTTTACTTTCCCCGATTCGGAACGTACTCGTAGCATTTACAGAGTTATTAAAATAAAACGATTTATTTATCCTACAGCCTACACAAATATCTAATCCATAACAAACAAACAAAAAAACCATAAATTACCCATCCATCCATTCATCTCTCAACTTTAAAATTTCCACTTTCAAGTACTTGTGCATGCTATGTCTTCCTCGGCCTTTCACGACTTCTACACCCAAGCACATTTAAATGATAAATTCTTTTACCGAAGGCCGCGAAAGACACGTAATATAATCAAGTAGAACAAATATTTGAAAGTGGACATGCGGGAGTCGGTATAATCGGCTTTACGTGCACGATAAAGATGTATGAATGTGGAGGATAGCAAAGGAAATTTTCAAGAGTGGTGTGCAGTCTATCTCTGCTGCATAGGCTATATGTTAAAATTGCGGGACTTTTTGGAGTACCTGCTAAATGTGTGTGAATGTTTGAATATTCATATTTCTTTGTGTTAAAACCTCTTTATCTCTAATATTATATACTCGTATATGTTAACCCGTTTCGGGAGCGAACTAAGATTTAGTTTTAATAGCAGAATTGTGTTAAAATATTATTTTTAGAGCATTTAGTGAAATACACGACAGAGACAAATTCGAGGCCTTCAGAAACAAAAACAGCTAAGTCCACAAATACTGGAAAATTAGTAGAAATGAGGTCGGATTATGTAGCATAAATAATTAGCATTCTATCGGTTTTGTAATGGATTTCTAATGTTCCCAAATAACAACGTGCAAATAAATAATTTTAATCGAATTACCTGCAACGATACATAAATTAATCATTTTAGAAGAATAATCCAAGAATATAAATCATTTGAATAAACAGTGATCAATCAAGTAAGAAAAAGAACTAAATTATTTACAAAATATAAAAACATGCCTAGAGATGAAATATTAAACGCCCTTTGTAAGTGATGGAAATTAATAGTAAAAAGAATCGATTTTGATGGTGTTTCTGACATATACAATTTAAATATATATAATATAATAACAAAGTCTCTGCACTGGAAAATAAAATTATGGTTAAATAATATAAAAACAACAGAGGCAGTTCTAATTAATTTAGTTCAAACAATGATAATAAACCTCAATTAATACAACGTAAAAATTGAGAAAAGAAATAGTGCTTGCTAGAACTGTTAGTTTTTTTCCAGTGTAGTGGTAACAAGATTCAATTATGTAGAGTACACAAAGAAATTATAAATTAAAAAGTTACGTATTTTAATTTTTATACTTTTTTTATATAGTGAAATTATTAAAACAAATGAATTAGAAATTACGTTTGAGATAAGTAGAGTTAAAAAAATATAGTACGGTAATTTTATAGTGAAATAGTTTTTTTTTAAAGAATAACAATAGATATTAAATACGGAATGACCCAAAAACACGAGCCTAGAGCACTCCAAGTGTACGTAATCTAAGCAAGGTTAAGCGATACGTGCTGGTTTTAAAGCTAATACAATGAAGCGAAAAATATAAGTGAAACATCGGACCCTTTCCTTTTAATAATCCAATAACAACTTGAGGCACTCCACGGAAACAGCGCAAGAGTAATAGAACGACCATGTTCAACGCAAACTGACGCGGAAAACAAAACGAAGGCCAGCCTTAGCAAGGCCACTATAATCACTTACAACCTGGAAACGGCTGACAAAGAAAACACGCCAAAAATGGGCACTTAAAACGATCAGAAACAGCAAGGTGGAAAGACAGATACAACATTTTGGGAGTTGAACCCCAAGAATAATTAAAATGTCCGGTATCGGGATATGAGGTTTATTGTTGTCCCGGGTTAGTTTCAGTCTTCTCGTCGCGGGCTCGTGCAGGCAGGTCCGCTCCGACGAAGCCGGGGCCGTCCTGCTAGGGTAAGTCCACCGATGGTTGGAGGTGGCGTCGCGGAGACCGCCACGCCCCGCCCTGAGCGTCGCGAAGGAGACGTCTTGCGCAACAAGGCGGGAGGGAGCCTAGGCTTTATCGCGCGGCGGATCCACCTAGACCGAGATGCGGCGACGGCGTGTCTAGGCCAGAATATCTGGTTCATCGATAGACTAGGCACAAAGTCGCCATATGACGGATACTATATTATACAATATGTTCACACCTGGGACCCCACCTGGACGGAAAGTCGCAAGCGACACTTAAGATTGGCGAGTAATTTTGTATCATATTCACTTCTGTCAGTTCCGAAGTGTCGCTATACGAAATTTAAGTCGACTAGATCTCTCCATTTGTGTAACACCATATGTTAATCTCAATGCTTACAGATTTAATTCCCCAATTTTAAGAGTATGGAATTAATATCTTTTTATTTTTGGGTGCAAGAATCTTGGCATATCGCAGGTTATTATCGATTGATGAGCAGAATGCCTAATGATGTCTATTTGTGGGACTTAATTTTATAATGCATGATTATGATATGCGATTTCAACAAAGTTATTTGTGAATTAAGCATAAAATTATTTGATTTCGTGCACTATTGACTAATAAGTAGAGTTATATCCTCTTTCAACATGGGCAAGTTCAGGAAAATGTAGTTAGGAATTAGACCATGCAAATTTTCGGTTCTGCGTAAAATTTCACACATTGTTAATACAAATATTGAAACTTTTTACGAATTATTTTTATATACGGTTTTAACTTCACCTGCATGTATACATCAGAAAAATTGTATGAACCTTCAAAATCTGCGCTAAAAAGTTTAGAGTTCACTGTGATATAATACGACGTGTACCCATGCAGTGCCTTATGCATCATTGGTTGGTGAGAAAGGCTAAAAGTAGTAGCTGTCTAATATAAAAATCTAGTCCGCATATTTATTGAATATGCCTCGTATATGAAATTCCAACAAAAAAACTGCCTTCAAAACTAGGAAGCTCACACAACGTATGATTTGATTCCTGTGACTAGCTAGCTTCGCTCTTAAACCCTCCTTTCCAACGTCCCCACTGCAGTTGCTTAGCCCAATGGGCAGGGCCATGCATAATCATGTCAATCATCTCTACCTATGTGGGCAGCATAGAATATCCACAAAACCGCCCCTAAGTTAATCAAACCCAAATTCTTTCCGCTTTGAATGCGATTCCCCATCCACTCGCAGCTATTTCAGAATCCTGTATCAGACAATACAGTTTTACACCAGTTTGGTGTTGAGGTTAGGCATCATTTATTTGAAAGAAATCCATATAAATACTTTATTATTTTTTTTTAAACCCCCCCCCCTCTTTATTCATCTACGACTGAGAGGCGTTGTTAGTGTAGTCAAACTGAGACAGAGATAGGGCATTCGTTAAAACTCACGGGAATATGTATCCGATCGATTAGACTCAGTGGAACTGACTACATCAGCTGACCGGTACTCAGCAGGACTCAAAAGGTTCAAATCCTGGATGCGAAGCTATTTTTGTATTCAAGTGATTTGCAGAGTGCTCTCCAAATAAATAGTTGATATTCTCTGTGTTACTCGACCAAGCGTATATATCAACAGTTCTACAATAAAAAACACAACTCACTGTTCTACATGACATTTAGCGTTAGACGCGCAGATACCAACTAACACAAACTTGACAACCACAAACGTAGCTCTCTAAATGAACCAAGTAAACAGAGCAAAGAGACAATAAAAAAGAGCTTAGGTCGTTCTGTAAAGTCGGTTTAATAAAACGCGTTCGGACGATAATTTTTTACGTGATACCGTCATAAAGAAAAACATTGATGAAAAATAATACAACTACTATATAAATTGAAAATTTAAATTATTTATTGTTCGATCTCAATAAAATAATTGGTGTAGAGCAATTCTTGCATGGCAACAGAATCCAGCAAGTGTCAGCTGATTCCCCCTGACCCTCGATGCGGCCCTGGCCAGTCCAGGGGCGGCCGGCCGGGGGGGGCGCGGGCGGCGGGTCACGTGGGCGGCGGATCGATGCGGCCCCGGCCCCCCGCCCCGCCCGCGCCCGCCCGCCCACCCGGACACTTGTGGCAGCCGGTCGGGCGCTGGGCTGGCTCCCCCCTCAGCGCAACCTGGCGGTGCATACGGCGACGGGCTTCTAGGACTGTGTTAAAGATTCAATAAATATTTGGACAGATTTATGAAGAGAGAATATTGACCTAGCACAGTGGTAGCGCATTTGGCTACCGTGCATGAGGTCGCTGGTTCGATTCCCGTAGGGGGTTAACATGAAATATTAATTTATTTACATGTGATTTTCGTATTCATATTTTATGTGTGATACCTTGGACTGGTAACGAAGCGTATGACTGATCATCTTACTTTCACTAATAAAGAGCCTTACCTACACTAATAATTCTCAACAGATGGCACCAGCATAGAAAATTTCGGTAATGCGGAATGACGTAGACGAGTTCAATATGTATCAGTTCCGAAATTTGTCATATATATGGTTATCAGATGATGGGCGGAATGGGGAATGTTGTAGTACATCAAGTGGCCGCTTAACCCAGCCAATGACAGGTCATAAGCCCTGTAAACGCTCAAATATCCATATTCCTGAATTTGAAAAAATTCTACCTCATCTCTGTAGGGATATAAAAATAAAATATTACCTTCACGTAGTAAAGGATGAAGATACACTGCACTCGGTGCGCCGATGCAGTGCCCTATGCACCATTGGGTGCGTATAAGGGAAAGCAGTAGAAGTATAATATTTTGCACAGTATACACAATATAGTACACCTATATATAGTCTGTCATGTGTCATCCATCGGGTACAAAAAATATAGGTATACCAAAAAATAAAAAGTTCCTAAAATCTGTCATCCATCGGACGCAAAAAAATCAAAATATCAAAAAATTAAAAAGTTCCTAAATCTGTCATCCATCGGACGCAAAAAAATAAAAATATCAAAAAATAAAAAGTTCCTAAAATCTGTCATCCATCGGACGCAAAAAATAAAAAGTTCCTACAGTCTGTCATCCATCGGGTACAAAAAATAAAAAATTGGTAGTAAATAACGCGCTCATAAAATTCTAAGGAATTTAGTATAGTTTTTTTTTCATTGTCTTACATTTGTGTCAAAAAAATTAAAACGCCATTTGCGACTACTTCGACTTCTAATACTACAACTCCTACTTTCCCTTATCCGCACCCTACGGTGCATAGGGCACTGAATTGGCACACCAAGTGCCAACATTCAGATATATCCAGATATAAAAATAAAATCTTTCAAATAAATGGTATTGCTCTTTATCAAACCATTTGGAAAAAAGATCGTGAATTAAAAACTCAAGTAAAAGAAATGAACAAGAAATTAAAGGATTTTTCCTTTTCACTTCATTTAATTACAAAACTTGATTAAGTTAGGCAGATAAAAAGCTCAACTGTAAAAAAATTCACAGAAGTGCTTTTGCAAAGATGAAATTATTTTTGACAGTCGAAAAAAGATAGGAAAAAGAAACAAGTGTAATCGTGAATAAAAGAGAAAATTCTTACTTAAAATTTATTTGATCCGCCAAAAGGATGCAGGGAAATTCGAATATCTGATTGGCCACCTCTGAGTCATTTTGTTAGGAAAAAACAGAAAGGAAATGAAAGGAAAAGAGGTTCCAGAAATGTAAAAGAGTTGTAGAAGGTGCCGCGGAGAAAAATGCCACAAGAAATCATGAAAAAACTTACTCTGAATATTGATTTAAAATTGTATGGCTAAAAATTACATTACAGGTTATCTATTTTGTAAATTTTAGGTATTATTGAATAAAAAAACAGAAAAATATGTCGAAACGCTAAAAAGAAGCCACGAAAACCAAAAATAGCAATCACAAAAATATTTTATAAGTAATTATTACGTTTATTTTTATTCAGTTTTAATATAATTATCACGTGTATGTGTTATCTCAATCAAAATGTATTTTTGGTTTATTATCATCATTAATTTATACAACTGGCTTGCAAGCAGTTTGTGGAATCCATATGCTCCACATAGGAAAGGATATGGAAAGATGATGGTGATATGCTTCACACTATGTAAGTTATAATTATTTTTTTACTATGTAACACTTTAATAAAGACAAAAATTAACACCAACATGTCGGCGCTGAAACTAAAATAATTTCTGTGAAAATGTATGAATGTGAAGAAAACAAGGAAAGCGACCCAGGAAAGAGTGGTGTGGCGTTCTATCTCTCTGCCTCTGGGGAAATGGAGTGATGGTTAGTTAGTTACTAATTCATTTCAACTTATAACTCATAACATAGACTTAGCGAACGATTAACCTACGTTTAACCGCTCGATTAAAAACCTTCTAACTGATAATATTGAGTAACAAAAACGTACTCCATATCGCACACTGAATATCGGTTAATGGAAAGGATGCAGCTTTTAAATTTAAATTAATGTTCTTTCAGCGGTAAAAGCTCTGAAAAAGGAAGTACGTCATAGCATTTCCGCTTTGCAGAATCGCGTCGAGTTTTTCGACATTTTCCGGGAGGGAAACAATATATGCATGTAGGGTAACGTTTGAATACCCGCATTTATATAATTTACAACACGTACTAACACCTAACACAAATTTTATGTACGTTTTAACATTGTAAGTTTTTAGGGTTTTATACAGGAAAAAACCAACAAAATAGAAAACGTTCTAAATGAATTTTTTATAACATAGGTACATAAATTGTCGACCATCTTTTAAAACTAACTTGAATTTGTTGATTTTACACGATACATTAGGGGATTTCCTTGAAAAATTTTGCTTAAAAAAATTATAACATATGAATCGTACAGTATTTTGCCGATTTTCAAATAACACGGAACAATTTCTATTTATTCAAGCAATATTATTTATTTTGCTTCTTTAAAAGTTGTCTCCTGTAAAATAAACTAACTCAAGATATGCCTTTCTGAAAGATGGAGGACGAAATAATTTATTAAAAGGTAATGTTTTGTATTTTGTATGGGAAAATCACCATATTGCCCATAGAGGTAATTACTATTACGGAAAAAAGTTTTTATGTATCCAATTAATTAATAAGGCACTAATTAGTAATAAACTTTCCCGATATTTTATAATTAGACAACAAAAAGTTAAACGCTTTTTTATTACTTTAACTGTATAATAATAACATTGAAAGAAATGTAATTGAGTAATTATATTAAATTATATAATTTATATAAGTTAACTTTTTTTATAACAAGTTATAAACATGGAATCTACCATTTAAACGAAATACTATAGTGTTTTCAGCAGGAAAACGCAAAATGATTGTAATTTAAATTAATTTAAATTAAAATATCCATTAAAAATTGAAAGTGGGCATGTAAGAAGTCGGAATAATCGACGTGCGTGCATGAAAATGTTGTATGAATGTGGAGGAAGCAAAAGAAGTATGCCAGGACAGAGTGGTGTGGCGTTCTATCCTCTCTGCCTACCCCTTCGGGGAAATGGCGTGATGGTTAGTTAGTTAGTTAGTTCATTAAAAATTATGATTTAATGGAGTGCAAGAATATTTTTAATGTACTGTATATTCCCTACAAAATAATATTTACAACATTCCAGATACCTTGAAATCGATAAACTATACTTATGGAAGAAATCCGTAGCGTAATGGGTATGGCGGTACGCTCACGATACGGAAGTTTCGGGTTCGATTCCCAGTGAGAACACAAAAATCGAAAGTGACTTTTCATAAGTTGAACAATTTTATTCCAATTAACTTAGATTTATTTGTTTAATATTTACCCCTTAAATTTTGAATATCTATTTTAATGTCATAGTATATTTAAATAATATATCGTTATTTATAGAATTTTCACAATTAGTGAATAAAAAAAAGGATTTATCTTTTGTTGTCAAGTATAGGGCGTTCGGGTGGAAGATTGATGATAATGTATGTATGTATCTTTAAATGTATCATACTTGTAAATGTAAATGTTAGTTGTAAATAAATACCTCAACACGGGCTTTGCCTAGAGATGTATTTCATTAAGAAAAAAAAAAGTAATATATAAAATAAATAAATAAAATGATAGTTTCTTCTTCTTATATATATATAATTTAAAAAAATCTCTTCGTTTTGTTGATTTCGACACGTGGCAAAAAAAGTTTTGTAATTCACTACAGCTGGTACAGTACATATTATTTACAAAGCAAAGTTATTTTTTTTTCTCAAAAAGCCTTTATCCTCCCAGCTTACGATTACATTTCTTCATTTTATTCACCAACTCTTGATAGTAGGGTATTGAATTTCAAAGGGTTATCTCCTCTACTTAACTTTCGCTAACTTTATTCACTTAACTTTTAGCTCCTTAGAAAAAAATAAAGTGATAGCATAAAATAAAACTCTGCTGTACAGTGTAGGTATACAGAGAACGGAGTATATTTTTTCGTTGTTCCTTTTATAAAGCGAGGTTAAGCTGAAATGGGGGTTGTATTAGTGTTAATAAGGGAAAATATATATATATATATATATATACATATATGGGCTAAAACGATAATTTAGTGTCATTGAAGACACGAGTGGACGAAGGCATAATGTAACTAAATAAAGCTAAGATATCCGGGTTAAAAATTATAAACTGGGTTCAATTTTTATGATACCCATATATACGCAGTGTTTGGTTTTAAATTATAGAGAACTACATTAACTCTTCACCCTTAAAAGTAGATTTTTAAAATCTAGAAAAGGGCGTATTTACAGAGGAATAAAAATTAAAGATTCAATATTCTTTTTCAATTAAAATCATAATGTCTCGCTTGGCTAAACTGTATAAATACGTTCAGAATAAGTTTGCCTTGAACGATACGTCGATATGTACAGTAGAACAAAGGTTGAAAGTCATGGATAGGTTGATGGGTTTCTTTGGTTTCAACACATTTACAGCCAACTGGAAGGTAACGCCTTTCTTCGTATGCACTTCCACGATACTGCTTATATCAGCAGTGGTGGACATCAAGAAAGGAACTACCATGCTGGCTAACAAGAAGCGAGAGAGGGTAGAGGATATTGTTGAGACGTGGGTGTTCACAGCCACTCAAGTTATCTGTCTACTGAGATTGTATAAGCTGGTGAGGTAAATGTGCAGAGAATATCATCCATCATCATCTAGGCAACAGTCGTCTGCGAAGCGTCTCCAGAGAAGTGTCTCCACTCGCATCCATCTCCAACAGCATTTCTCCACTTTCTGATGCTTTCGTCGGTTATTAGAGAACTAAAACTTTTGTGTCCCGCGGACTGTTAATTAAAACCAAAATAATTTCGGTCAATTATAGCCACATAAAGTTAAGGGTTTCGCGGCTCATATAGAATAAATTAGGATTTCAGCTTTTCATATTTTAGAGGTGTATGCCAAATGATACCCCATCATTAATTATTTACAGGTACAAAGACTCCTTCCAACTAGTACGCCAGAAACTGAGCGTGAAGTTTTGCGTTTGGTCTAACGATACCGAGAAGGGCAGGCAAGCAATGGCAGAAACATCTAGAGTCGGCTGGGGAATATTCTGGGTAGACATGATGGTACTAATAATGGCAGCCATGTTCTTTATAGTCAGATCTATCATAGACTATTCGCTCCCTTCTCCTGCCTCGGGATTCTTGATTCCTATGGTAGACAATCTTCAGAGCCCGTATTATGAGATAGTGTTTGCTTTCCAAGTAAGTATCTTTCCAAAATCTCCATTAGCTAATTTATTAGAAATCAGAAAGGAAAAAAAAAAGATACATGATTATTAAAATATTCATGCATCTTCCATTGTAAATTGTTCACTTTATAAAAATATGGAAAAACAGTTTCTTCTGGTTAAATCAAAGTAGGAAAGATCAAACAATATTTATTTTGTTACAATTTCGGTAGGATTTATTTTGAATACAACAAGCAATAACTTAAAATGCATCTTTTCACAACACTTAAAATGACGGTGAATCGTATGACTTATTAATGTGTCAAAGGTAAAATTAAATACTTGTCCGTATGCTTTTTAGATGTGGATCGTTACAGCCCAAATAACAGTGGCATTCTGCTGGGATAACTTGTTCTGTTCACTTGCTGTTCTAATATGCGGGCATTTGGACGCCTTGGGGACCAATCTAGAAGACTCTCTGGCGTGCGAAATAGAGCCAAAACACAAGCCAAAGAGAAAGAGTAAAATGTGTAGGATGGAAAGAGAAATAATAGAAGAAACCCAAGATTCAGCGGATGCTAAAATTAACAAGTTTTATAGCGACTTTATTGAAAAACACGTTAAGATTTACGAGTAAGGATATCTCAATAATGGAAATTCATCGTGATTGAGATCAGCTATTTTCAAAATGCCATTATATTTTCAGGACAGTAACGGGATTAGGTGAATTGTACGGGGCTATTTTAGCACTGCAGCCTATTTACACGTGTTTTGTTATCGTTGCAAGCATATCTCTATACGATGGAAGTCAACAATCGGTAACGAAATCAATAAATGCATTTTTTCATTTATTATAAATTTGTAATTATATTATTTTATGAATTGTTTTAGAATGTATTCCTGCAAATGTCCTTCGCCCATGTCATTGAATTATTTCTCTACTGCTACTTTGGTGATCTAGTGTCAGAAAAGGTAAATAAACGCCAATCACAAAATTAATAAGGCTTCACAATATTGAATTTATTTGGTGATTCTCTGAGTTCGGCTCATATTTTTCAGAGCGTAGCTTTAGGGTTCAAGTTATACAGCAGCCCGTGGTATAACAAAGGGAAGCAGGAGAGGAAACTCATTCTCCAGATGATGCACAGGAGCCAGAAACCCTTCACCCTTAATGCGGGCATGTTCGGCCCACTCACTATACAGATGTACTCCAAGGTACGTATAATAGGGTTCTTCCCGATAACACGAATATTCTTAAAAACGTTATAAATATTTAATGTATATTTTTACAATTCCAACGATAGAAAACACAATGATCAAAAATGTTGTTTTCATTTATAAATTTATGTTTTGAAAACACGAAAATACGAATGATTTTTAACGCCCGTTATTGGTTAATGACGTCATACCCGTCCACCATGAAAGGCGTGAAATTCATTACGAAGTGAGCGCCCATATTGCTGTGACGTCACACCGCATGCGCGCCAAATGAAGATTTTGCGAGCTATTTGAAAAAACGCTATTTCAAACCACGCTAAAAAATTCATATGACATCTTAAAATTTTTTCAAAATTTTCAATATTTTTTTAAAAATAAAAAATAAAAAATCGGGAAGAACCCAATTCCAGATTTTAGATTTGCGCCTCAAGCTGTACGGCAGCCCGTGGTATTACCTTAAAAAAACCTTTAAAATGTGATTAGAATTTAGTGCATATTGAACGTCGCGTATGGCTCTAAATAGATAGCAAAAATATGATGGAGTAATAAGACAAATTTTATTTTCAGAGTATGCAGATGACTTACAGTATGTGGACGGTGTTCAAAGGAAGGACGACAAAGAGCTCCAAATAATTGCTTAAATGTACATCATTCAGTAAAGGGATTGTTTTATTTTTAAAAATATATATTAGTATTTTATAACATTTAATATTGTTAGTTTTTCGTAAGTTTGCCGTAAATATTCTCGTTTACATTCGCATTCTTAATGCATATAGATTAATATTTTATTATGTGAATCAGGTAGGTATTCATTCCTAGGCACTTTTAGGGAATTTAGAATTAGTATGGAAAATAGATGAACTTTGAAGTGCAAATACTGTGTTTGTATACTTAAGTCTGAAATATATTTATCTTTGTTGAAATTAAACCAAGTGAAATTCAACTACTGAAAAAGTAGCAGTTATGAGAACTTTAAATTAAGTCTAAATGTCTAGTAATTTTATTTTAAAGTTTTACGACAGAATGCACATAGTAATCTTGAATTGTTAAATAAAAATGTAAAAATGTTTAGCATTTTAAATTGTCGCTTCATTCCTAGATGAATAAAGTAAAAATAAAAATAAAATTGTTTACACTGGAATTTTTTGATTCCATTCCCATTTAACATCCTTTAATTTAATAATATTATCCATGCTTCAAAATTAATGACAATTCAATGAAGACATAGAATGAATAAATAAAAAGAAACATATAACCTATAAGTGTTATGAAATAAAACATTTTCTTTTAAACTAATATATTTAAACAGGACAACCCTAAAGAAAGTATCTCCGATTGGCATTTTTACAAAAACATATAATTAGTTTAATCGAACCCCACTTCGGGACAACTTGATTCCTGCTTTCTGGCAGCAAAAAAATTTTTTGAGTACAAGTATATCGTAAGAATTCAAATGTTTCTTTAAAATAAGATTTAAAAAAATCTACATTACCCTAATCCGCATCAAATGGTGCATGCAGTGTAGATTGACAATTTATTACATGAAGGTAAGATGATCAGTCTTGTGCTTCAGTGCTGGTTCAAGGTTTTAACCAATTTTAATAAATATTTCACATCGACCCCGTAGGGAATAGATCCCGCGACTTCAAAGAACACCCAGGCTTGAGATAAATCACATTTAATTTAGTGATCTCATCGGGAATCGAAACCGGAACCTCCGTGGTGAGCATCTTGGCCAAATTAATAATTAAATATGAAAAAATATCCACGACCTAAAAAAATGTTTAAGTAGGTAATTAATTGCCTTATTAATGACATAAAAGTTTTCAACAAAATAATAAGACATCATCATAATTAGTGAACTTCTATTGGATACAATATAATTTATCGGTAAAAAGTTTCATAAAAAAATATCTAAATGATGTCATAATTTACTGTAAAAATACCATTATGAGGGACGAATCATTTCGTATCGGGTAAAGTTATGTGAAACAGTATTATAATTTTAATAATGAAACATAATCGACATATAAAAATTAAAAGATCCATCCTGTAACAGTGGCCTTTGAGGATTGAGCTATGGAAAATCAATTTTTCGGCAAAATTCCCAATTCATATTTAGCGACATAATAAAATTAATATAAACCTAGTAAAATATTCAGCTAATAGAGTTTTTCATTCGTTATAAAAAATGTGAATTCCCTGAACGGAGAGATAAAAACTTGCGAAATAAAGTTTCAGAAATGGAGGAATTAATTTTCGTTCTGTCGAGATAAGAAAGTCGCCATAATATTATCAAGATGTGAACTAAGCTGAGACGAGACAAAAGAACCTCTTTTCGTTCAGGAGTTCGGTAAAGATAAAACACAAAATGCTTTCAATAGATTTCAGGAGAAATTTCAGGTTGATTTCAAAGTGGGTAAAATCAATAAGGGTAATAAATTTCGCGATCTGAAATCGGTATTTTAGGCGTATCGGTAACACAAAGGCATCTTTTGATAACCTGTAATATTTTTACACTAAAAACCTGAAGCGAAATATCAAGATAAGCTGAAAGTATTTGGAAAGGTCACGTTTTTCGCAATTCCCATTTTCAACCCAATTATTTTTAATAACTTAAAAGTAAGTTAAAACCATAAAGAACATAATATATTTATAATGATTAACGTTTAATTTTATTAATTTATGTAAATATTATTACACAAGTAACATTTACAAGAAACAATAAAAGACACGAAAATGTAAAAGAAAGTACGCTTACATTACACATTGAGGAATAAAATTATTAATATCATTTTATATCCCTACAGAGATGAGGCAGAATTTTTTAAAATTCAGGAATATGGATATTCAAGCGTTTACAGGGCTTATGACCTGTCATTGGCTGGGTCATAAGCCCTGTAAACGCACGAATATCCATATTCCTGAATTTAAAAAATCTACCTCATCTCTGTAGGGATATAAAATGATATATATACCTACTCCCGTCTTGGGATAAAATCCAGATTTGAACACGCCCAAAATGTTGAATAAAATTATTGATTATGTGTGTAATAATGATGATGAAAAACGTGGCTTTGTAATGTACGAAGTATGTGCCTAAATTGCCAATATTTATCATCACAGTCAGTTAATATTTTCAGGTCAGTAGCAGAACTAGGTGAACTGAATGGAGATATTTTGGGACGACAGCCCATTTACACGTGCTTAATTATTATTGCCAGCACTTTACAACACCATGGGAATCAACAATCGGTATATTCACAAAGCATGGCACCATTCTCTAAATACATTGAATAATTTCATTTATTTAAAACTTCATGTACAATTACAAAGCAAAAGTACAAGGGCGGGCTTGCTGCTTTTAAGCAATATCTTCCAACCAACCCTCAGTTATTTAGTGATAATTTTTATTGTTCCGAGTATTGGTGGAAAGACACAGCTTTAAAATTACATAGCACTACTCATAATATACTTACTAAAATATGACTGGGGAATGGAAAAGAGGAAGGAAGGAAAGGATAGGGAAGAGGATGAATGAAGGATGTTTTTTAGAGGTTTGAGGTAGTTATGCTTCAGACGTTTCTTAAAAAACAAATACGGAGGGCGCATCTTTTACATCCCGTGGTAAATCGTTCCATAGTCTTGCGGCCTGGACAGTGAATGATTTCGTAAAAAAGGAAGTGTGATGCCTAGGAATACAGAGATTGGCGTAGTGATAGTCCATGCTCAGACAGGTAAATAAAATTATCTGCTAGGTATCTCGGTGCAGTTGGGTTATTAAGAATATTGTATAAAAGGGAAAGAGAGATTGGAAGTTTATGCGTTGTTCAAAGAAAAGCCATTTCAATCCTTTTCGGTAGGATGAGACGTGATCGAATTTTTTCAAATTGAAAACGAAACGGATGCAGTTGTTTTGAAGGCGATCTATCCGACTAATAAGGTCAACATTAGCATCAATGTAGCAAATGTTTGCATAACAAAGAGAAGAAAGAAGAAGAGACTGAGCCAATTCACCTTTGATGAGATTGGTAGAAAATTTTGAAATCTTTTAAGAGCGTGTAGCGTGTAGAGTTTACGTATTTATTTAAAACTAGTAAAGGGCGCGGGCGGGATTATTGTTTTTAAGCAATGTCTTCCAACCAACCCTTAATTCCACAATTTTATAACGCGCTTCTGAATATATTTCCGATAGTGTCTTTCAATCATCTACTGCTATTTCGGAGATCTGATGTCGGAAAACGTAAATTAAATTTGGAGTGGGAACAATTTTGAGAATTCGGCTTTGATTCCGATGGACTTTTAAAAAAATTAAAGATTTAACTAGGTAACTAGGTAGTTGAATTAGGAGTCAGGGTAGAAGGATGAAGGAAAATAATATAAAACAGGACGAAAATACATGATGTAACAAAACTCGTAGTACAACCCGAAAACTGGTGAATCTAAATCATATTTGGAGTCGAATATGCAAAACGACTTGAATCTAGATGTATAAAAAAAATCTTCTCATAAAAGCTTTCATTAGTACCACAAGTTAAGTAAAATTTGCGTGAATTCTTATAAAAATATATGTTTTTTTATTTTGTTTTCTTTGGGAATAGTATTAATTTGACTAAATAAATTATATACTAAAACTAAAGTATAGTATTGTATGCATAGAATGGTGTTTTAGCTTATTTTTCATTTAATTTTTAACTTTATTTGCTTCTTGTATTTAGTATATTTTTTCTTTGTAATTAGAATTATGTATGATGTAGACGTCAATCTTTTAATATGTAATTAGAGACGTTTTTGATATGTAAAAGGCACTAAGTGCCGTTTATATTTAATAAATAAATTTAATAAAAAAGATAATATACGAACAACTGTTTACCACACAAAAACACATTTTTTTTTATAGATATTATTGATATCCCAACAGAGACAGAGAAACTCTGGAAACGAATGTGGGTTATCTAGGCGTTTACAGGGCTTATGACCGGTTATTCCCCATTCCGCCCATCATCTGATAACCTCCGTAGCGTAGGCTAAGACGCTGGACTCACGATGCGGAGGTTCCGGGTTCGATTCCCGGTGAGAACTCAAAAAATCAAAAAGTGATTTTTCTCAAGCCTGGGTGTTTGTGACGTTGTTCCCCTCTGTAATTGGGCCTCCTCGCCTGTTGAGGTGGTTAATAAATAAATAAATAACCATATATAACATTTTTTTAAGCTTTATTAAGCTCAAATTAATCAAAACAATATTGAGTTTTGATTTTTTGCATTTTTAATAATTGCTTCATTCTCAGATGAATAATAATATAAAAAATATAGGTATATAATCACTATTGCAATCGTCCGTCTGCAGACGATGAAGATGCGGCAGTCATCAGGAAGGCAGGGGAGAAAAGCAGCTTCTCTGGTGACTGTGAAGTCCTATACGAGACCTGCACAGTCGACCACATCTCTCACACCTCCAGGTTGTGGGGGGATTGTCATGTGCCGCTCTGCCTTCCCTTAGCTCCTTCCTCCATGCCATCCTGTCCCTGGCGTGAAATGTCTTCATATCGCGTTTACAGACATCCTTAAAGCGCGATCGCTGACCTCCATGGGATCTTTTGGCATCGCAAAGTTCACCATACAAAATATCTTTAGGTATTCGGCCATCCTCCATACGACTCACATGGGCGAGCCAGCGCAATCGTTTCTCTTTTAAGAGAGCCATCGCCGAAGCCATCCGAGTGCGGGCTGATACATCTGCATTAGTGACTTTGTAGGTATTTCATAGTAAACTTTGATTTTTGTTGGGTATGGGCAGAGACATGTTAAGTGCAAATGAATAATATCATTGGGTATATGGGTAATTATTACAAGTCAAAATAAACCGTCACATGTTTTTAATGTTCAATTCAATAAATTAAATAAAATAATACATTTCTTTTCTTCTCTTTGTTTTTTCAAATCTGACGTTTGAAAAAACAAATACGAAAATAGGTACCTACCTACCTACTTCTTCCTTTACGTAAGATTAGTTTATCAATTTGAGTTTTATTTGCCTTTCTGTAAATATTAATAGTGGTCTCTTTTAAAACTATAAACAATGTTTACTTAGTGAATATCTTGGAAGAATCACTATAATGATAATAAGTCAATGTAAAATATACCTATTTAAACAGAAAATTGATTGAATACACTTATATTATGAAAAGTAAGCCAACAGCACTAATCTAGGCACTACAAGATGCGTAAAATGAGTAGAGTATTGATATAATATGTTCCCGGTTAGTGAAATTATTTAAATCTTTCAAAATATCAAGTAATATCATTCAGCAATATCGGAGATGATACACAAATTTGTTTTTGGAGTCAGGATTTAACTTTTTTGGTTCGATTGGGTTAGTAATACAATAATATATAAAAGTTCAATTTAAAAATACTTAAATAACCATTGAAATAAAATTGACCAGAACTGATAAGGAAATTGAAAATTGTTTGATGAAATTATCTTCACAGTATTTGGTATTATTATTTGTTTGTCAGATTAAAGGGTTGAAAACGAATTATAGAAATTGTTCCCGCTAATAGCTACGTTTGTATTCATTTGCATGTTCTCAAAATGTAGTGCGCTAGTTTAATAAACTTATCAATTGGGATATCTAAATATTGGATTTTGTATTCTACACTTATAAGCGGCCTTTACACAGACACTCTATCACGCGTTCTCAGGAACGTACAGGATTGCGCGCCGGAAAGCCTGCACACTCAATCGTGCGCGATTATGTTTTTGAAACTGTTGAAGCTGCGCGTACTTTCTCGCGCGATTACTCATCAGATTTTGTCAAAACGGAAAGAGCGGCCGTTTAAAGGCTAATCGCGCGGGATAGATCGTCCAGAGCTGGCGCGTGTTGGAGAGTGCAATGCGCGCAGTTTTACTAGTAGTATCGCAGTTTACTAGTAGTGTTACGGTGAAAAATGGATAGAAGAAATATATCTAACTAACTAACTAACCATCATGCCATTTCACCGTAGGGGTAGGCAGAGAGGATAGAACACCGAACCACTCTGTCCTGACAAACTTTCTTTGCTTCCTCTACATTCATACATCTTCTCATGCACATACGCCGATAAGTCCGACTTTTCACATGACCACGTTCAAGTACTTGACGTACTTGGTCATGCAATGTCTTTCTCGGCTTTCCGCGGCTTCTACATCCAAGCACACTTGCAGTTAAACTTCTTTTAGCCGTTCTTTCACCACTCATTCGCTCCACATGACCAAACCACCGTAAAAGCCCTTTATTAATTTTGTCGATAATGCTTATCTCAGCCTTGCACTCTGCTCTAATTTCGGCATTTGTACACCTATCATACATAGTCTTACCACACATTCGCCTGAGAGATCGCATTTCAACAGCATTCAGTCTACTTTCATCCTTCTTTTTCCAACACCACGCTTCACTACCATACATAAGGGTTGGTACCAGAACTCCGTTGTGTACTGCCAATTTTGCTTCTTTCGATAAGTTCTTATTTGCCACTATCGATTTCAAGGCACCATTAACTCTGTTTCCGGCACTAACCCCTCTCTCAATGTCCTTATCCACATTTCCGTCTCTTGTAAACACACTTCCCAAATATACAAATTCTTCAACCTGCTTCAATCTGTCTCCATTTACTATAATATTACAAACGGTCATATTCACATTTCTTTCAAAAACCATCACATTAACTACATCAACTCTTAACTAAAAATTTTCCATTGGCATCGGGAAAACCTTTGCCTATTATTTATTTTTCTACAAGCTTCCTCTTTAAGATTTTTGTTTTTATATTCTTCGGACTTAATTTTCCAGAGGCAAGGAAAAGACTTGTACAGCTTAATTAACTCTTCTATTAGTTTTTTACTCCACGTACGTATTTCCGTCATCATGTACCTACTAAGTACACGTGTACGCAAGGTTACGTAAAAAGACAACCTCAGCATACGCGATTGCGCGTACGAAATCGCGCGATCTTTCGCTTCCCCTTCCAACATCTTTACACCCTAGCCCCCTAGCGCTTTCACCCGCGATAGATTGTCTGCGTAAAGCCCGCTTATGACTGCAAGAAACTAAAAAAACGACCGATTAGCCATTTGCAAGCGATAAAACTATGGAAAATTATGCTATTAAAGGATGCGTTAGTTCTGGAGAGACGCCACGAATAAAAAGTATTTATTGTTGTGATTTGAAGATGGTGAACGACTTGTAAAAAGTTGAGAATCCTAGAAGTAAGTAAGGTATAAATATAAAATATTCCGATGAAAAGATCAGAATTTAAAGGAAAGTCGACGAAATCCAGCGTTTTGAGAAATTCCAAGACGTAAGTCAATCTGCAAATTCTAAAATTTGAATCTTCCTTTAGAATTTCAAGCTTGGGTGTTCTAGGTAGAACCTAAATAAAACAAGCAAATCCCTATCTGAGATAAAGCATTTATGATAATTTAATTTATTCATAACCACAATTTTCATTACCTATGTAAAATAAATTAATATTCGCAATTAATTTTGATACATTTTTATTTAACGTAATTGAACATCTTCTGAATGAAATCTCATAATAAAAAAATGAGATCATAGTAATTTATAAAATTTTATGTAAATCTTTAATATTTCATGTGTAAATGTGTATTGTGTTGATACCTTGGACTCTTGGACTGGTTCTGAAGCGTAAAACTGATCATCTTGCCTTCATGTAATCATAAAATGATTAGATACACTGCATATGGTGTATCAATGCAGTGCCCTATGCAACATTGGGTGCGGATAAGGGAAACTAGTTGTAGTGGTAGTAATTATTGTATAAATTTTCGCTTAGGAAATTTGAGTTTCTGATAATAATAATAATAGGTTTACAATATGTGAGAAAGATAAATTTATTGACTATGTATGTAAGCTAAAGTCCTAAAAAATTTAAATACAGAATAAACTACATTTTTCTGCAAGTTACGCCCAAATATTTTCTGGTTACAAACAATAAAAACTAGAAAACAATCTATACGCAATGGAATTTCGTTGTAATATTTACAGAAACCCACATCAAAGTCCCGTCATTCAACCGGAGTAAAAAAAATGAAGAAGATCAAAGAATTATTAAAGCTCTGTCCGACAGTTCGTAAAAACAGTCTCGGCGACCATCGCCTGCTGATGATATGGAGGATCCTCAACTTCCACGGGATCTTGTGCTTCCTCGAGGGTTGGAAGCCTCCAATCAGGGCCATCGGCTTCCTGACGATTCTGACGCTCTCTTACTGTAGAGACTTCATCATCTTCGGAAGCATTGTGATAGAGGGTTCCGTCAAGATACCCCAAGATGTGGAGATCTTGACCTTCATTCAGACGGAGCTGATTACTATGTACAGAATTTACCTGGTTATCAGATATAGAGAGCAATTTAAGGCGTTGGTTAACTTTATAACTAAAGAGTTTCACAGTTGGGTAACTGATGATAAAATGAAGGAGCTTTTGGAGCGCAAGGCGAAGGCGGGCATGTGGATATATTATATGCATTCAGGTTTGTTTGATTAATATGTTATCTTGATATATGTATCTTCTGTCATCCGGCGAAGGCGTATCGGCTGGCTAGGCCATATACTACGCATGCTTCCCGAGAACCTTAACCACGCTTGCCTATTTTACAAGGCATCAGGTTCCCGGCGTCCTGGACGTCCACTGTTGACAATCAGTCGACGATTTGCGTCAGAGCTGCGGGGCGTTGACCTGACTTGGCATGATGATGATAAAAACAAAATATATTCTGCCTATTTTAACAGGGAAACTAGATCATTTTTAAGGTATCAAGCACCGTTGATTAGAATAAGAAACGCTCGGTTTTAGGGTGCAATTTTTATGCATATCAAAAAATTACTCTGTAGCGGATAGGGGAAAAAATGATTGTGCAATTGTGCTTGACTTTCAATACGTAAACGATTGTTTATAAAACTAAAGGACTGAAGAATAAACCTAGAGAGCTAAAATAAAAAGGGTAATTGTGGAGGTAAATCTAAAGAATTTAAACGAAATTGAATTAAAATATACCCACTAAAAATGCAGCAACTCACTGTTTTGTAAATACATTAATAAAATAACTAAAAACAGCTTGCAGTATTATTTGATCTGCAGGTCAGCTAATAACTGTAGTGTGTCTCCTGGTCTTACGACCTCTGCTGTCCCATCAGCCGAAAGCCCTGATCATGCAGCCTCCCCTGGGGACCGTTCCCTGGATCCCTGCAGACAAGGACCCCTGGTATCAACTCACGTACTGCTTCCAAGTAAGTCTTCGTAAGATCTGCAGGTCAGCTAATAACTGTATTGTGCCTCCTGGGCTTACGCGGATCATAAAGCCAATTCGAGATTTCACATGTTACAGTAGGTTAAAAAATAATGAGGTGCTGTTCCTTAGTCACCACAAAACTAACTATGGTTTTCATGCCCCATTGTCTCGATTGTGTCGTATTGTGAACTCAAGACGGGATCTGGACTTCTTCGGTGTAAGTCTATCAAGATTTAAACATTCACTGAAGTAGGCCCGATCCTGTCTTGAGTGTGTCCACATTTTATTCTAACTGTCTTAGCTTCACCAATTTAATGTTCTGTCACTTATTTTTACTGCTTGTTATCCCTTTTATGCTTAACTCTGTATTTTAAAATGAAGTTTTTTCGTAAATAAAATAAAATAAAATAAAATAAAATAAAATAAAATAAAATAAAATAAAATAAAATAAAATAAAATAAAAAAAAATAAAATAAAAAAATAAAATAAAATAAAAATATTAAAATAATATAAAATAAAATAAAATAACATAATTAAAATAATGTAGCCAGAAACAACAAAAAAGAGAAAGAAACAAAGGAAGAAAGAAATCGAAAGCAGCTTAGTAAAGCTAAAAAAATGTGTTTGTGTGGTGTGGTGTATTAGTGTAGTTTTCAGTAGTTTGTGGTTTAATGATTTTTGTTTCCCATCAGATCTGGAAGAATCTCCTGGCAATAAGCATGGCCTTCTCGATGAACATGCTGTTCTTCACGCTGTCGGTCCGCGCGTGCGCCCACCTGGACTGCATGGCCGAGGATCTGGAGCGGCTGGCCGAGCCGGGAGCCGCCCCGCCGCACCTCATCATACAGACCTTCGTCGACCGGTACAATCGGGTCAGGGAGTAAGTCACGCAGCCAAGTATGAACGAAAACAATCCGACACGTTTTAAAAGGGAGTACTGATATAATAATAATTCCGAAAACTCTTCTAGTTGATCGGAGGACTATTGATGTCTCTTAATGGTCCGCTTTCTTCACGACGAGTTTTCCGTGGGTTTCTCGTCATCTTAAACAGATGCGGAGAAGTTCGTTTTGGTCCACGTCAGATATATCCCGCCCGATCCTCAAAGTAAGCAAGGAAAAGTGAATTAGGAGCCTTATACTCTTTTTAAAGTAAATATAAGCCAGGCAAGCAAGACAAATAATACAACTTACACAAAAAAAATCAAGTCGTCTCGTGCCGTTTAATCCCTGATTTTTGCACATTGGTTCAGTGCTCCTGATCCAAACAAAATTGGTAAAACTCCACCAACTAACTGACGCATTTCAGTTTCGCGTAATCGAACCAGAAATGCATCAGATGAAGATTTCGCAATAACTTTATTCAGAATATGAGCAAAAAAATATTGTTATCACGGTATACCAGGACGATGCGCGACGGCTGGATATAAAAAAGAAGCAGCTCGAATCAGGACTCCCTTAAAGCTTAAGGCATTTATAGATCATGTCCATGCCAAAAAACTCTGAACATTGCTGCCCTTTCACGAGTTCTGTTATTGGAGGCCATTCCTCTTCCCCAGGTTTTTTTTTTAATTAAAAAAAAAATATTTTCAAAATAAAATTCAAATACAATAAAAACACATATACATTAGAAAAAATAAACAAGAATCTCACCAAGGCATAGCCTGTTTGTGGGTATACTGTGAATGTCAATGAATGTATTCACACTCTTTCAAGCTGTATGCACAAGGCAAAAGAGAAAAAGATAATTTAAAAAAATACAAGATATTGATATCTTTATACCTACCAGAAGAAAAAAAAACAAAATAATTATAATATATCAAATAAAAAATGACGCAGATTATGTTATTGTTATGGTTTTTATAGTAAGAATGATTCTACCTTTACACTATGTATCCAACTTTTTTTAAAAGATGAAAAATTTGACAATGCCATTTTATTAAATCATTAAATCAAATCATCAATGGTATCACTATTATTTTCGGACACCAGAATTGCTTTCAAATCGAATCTTTCATTATTATCACGATATTATTGTGAGAAAAATACGTGTTCCAGATTTGTGGACCTCCTGAATCACATATTTTTCACCCTGACTGCCATTCAGCCCCTTTACACTGGAGTCAGCGTCATCACTTCTCTTTTGGTGTATGATGGAACGGAGCAATCGGTAAGGTATTTATTCTACTTTTTTGACGTGATAACGTCTAATAAATCGATGAACGCCGGCTGCACACACGAAAACGCATGACTCATTGTCACGTTTCGCCTGAGCCGAGTGTGCAAGCGAGAGCGCGGAACAAGCGATAGAGAGGCACGATCGGCCTAAGCGTTCGGTTTGTGACGCATCTATCTCTCTTCCACTCCATCGGCCGATGCGTCCGAGTAGAAGGGAGACAGCAGCAGCACAAAAGCTTCAAAGTGAAAGTGAAATTAACGAGTGCAAAAAAAAAAAAATTTATGGAAAAAATTGTAATTTTCTATTAACTCCTGCTTTTTATTATACAAAATAATGATAATTCAGTGATAATAATTCAATTCAATTCATAAAAGTATGCTATTTTTCATCAATGTTTTCTTATGACATTATCACGTAAAATTATCGTCCGTAAACCGACTTTACAGGCAGCCAAAAGTTTTTTTTACTGTTCTAAACTTTTGTCTTCCTTCTGTTCTGTTCTAAAAGAATAATGGGCCTAAAAAATATCCGCAACCAATGATTTTGAAATTAATACACGGTTAGTTATTGGTGAAAAGTGTGTGAGAATATTATTAGGTATGGAAATAATCTATTTTCTGTTATTTTCTACTACAGAAAATATTATTTATGTCTTCGGTCAAACTTTCATTTGTGGAGCACAAGTGTCAATTTGGAACAAGGATTCAATAAAATAATTTAAAAATAAAAAAAAATCAAGTATTTTTATTTACGGAACGTAAGGTATGTCCGACTTTTTTTATCAACATGCATTAAAGTCTTAAATGAATACCCGATCTAGAGGAACTCTTGACTATGAAATGACATTTTTGCACAAAGGCTTTGGCCGCAGATTTGTAAAAAAAACCTATATTCTTTATGACAATTTGATATTTTAAAAGCATATTATTAAGGTATATGTGAGAAAAATAACTTAAGAAATGTATTATATAATAATATGTAAACTACCTTTAAATATGTAGGTACATTGTTATTTTGAATATAATGTATGCTACTAAAAAAAGGTTATTAAGTTTTAAAAGCATCGAAAACATAAAATAATGTTTGCTTTTATGAAAAAGAGCGCCGTGCGAATTTTGCAAATCTAAAAGTAACACAAAAGCTGAAAACTTTTGTTGGTGGAAATGGCATAAAAGCTTGGAAAATCCATATCTGCAAAACCCGAGCAAACAGGGTGTTCCAATTACGTACAATAGTTGGAAGGGGCAGATGTTTTTTCTATACTTTTCTGTGAAATGTCTGTATTTTTGCGGACTCACGTGAGGATTTTCTAGACTGAAGAATGTACAGCGTTTCCGAGCTATCCGAGACCATGGGAGCATTAGTAACCCGATTCCATTGTCTATTTCTGAGCAAGGAAATGAAATATGATATTGTACTGGTAGGTATAGGAATTTACGTTTTCATGCGAACTTCTCTTGTCCGTAGGGTAAATATTCGACAATCGGTAGAAAAACGACATTGAATTTGTATAAACAACTTAAGTCATTTAATTTTTTTATTAAATTACTCTAAAATCACATCACACCATCATCATCAGCATACCATATTTGCTCCCTATGTGGAACATATGAAATTCCATAAAGTGCCTCCAAGACAAGCGATCGGCCGCCAGTTCCCGTGTATCCTCACAAGTCAGGTTCACGTCCCGCAGCTCTGACGCTAACTGCCGACGAATTGTCAACAGTGGACGTCCAGGACGCCGAGAACCTGGAACCTTGTACATCACACTTGATTTTATTCACCAGATTCCCGGTGTCCGCGTCCGCGTCCTGGACGTCCACTGCTGACTATCCGTCGGCAGTTAACGTCAGAGCCACGGGACGCGGACTTGACTAGGGAAGATCCGCGGGATCTGGCAGCCGATCGCTTAGCTGGAATGATGGTGGGGATTGCTGTGATTAGCAATTTTATAAGTAATTAAGTTTCGGCGTAACGGCTGGCTAGGCCATAGGTATACTACGAACGCCTCCCGAGAGCCTTAACTACGCTTGCCCATTTTACAAGGCTTCAGGTTCTCGGAGTCCTGGACGCCCGCTGTTGACAATCCGTCGGCAGTTTGCGTCAGAGCTGCGGGTCGTGGACCTGACCTGGGAGGATGCGCGGGAACCGGCGGCCGATCGCTTGGCTTGGAGGCAGTTTGTGGTATACATATGATCCACATAGGGAGCGGATATGGCAATATGATGACGATGGGCTAAGTTTACGTGCATAAAAGTATGGTTAGCACAATGCTTTTAAATGATCTATTAGAATAGTGTTATATGTATAACTCTCAATAATATTGTCAGAAAACGGTTGCATAGAGTAGAACGAATAATGCTACGGTAGGTAAAGATAGAAGTACCTACATAGTCGGAGGAGCAAAGTAAACACACCTGTGTGATAAGAGCGGTGCAAAGTAAGGTGAAATGACAATGGCTTGTTCGCTTCGTGGCTTCATGTTGGGTGGGGTGGTGTTAGTGTTCACAGTAGCGCACATGGGGCATTCGGAATACGAAATAAGACAAAAATTAATACTGGAAAAAAATCGACAGCTTATTCATCTTGTAAGGGCATTTTCATACTGGTGGGTAAGAGGTACAAAAATGTATTACAATTTAACATCTCAGCAGAGACGAGAAGTTTTGAAGGAAATATGGATATCTAGGCGTTTACAGGGCTTATGACCAGACTAATGAGGTCATTGGCTGGGTTAAGTGGCCACTTGATGTATCACAACATTCCCCATTTCGCCTAGTATTTAACATCCATATCTGGCAATTATCAGAACAGTGAAATGGTGTAATTTCTTGTTAGCCCCTAATGGGTGAAATCCAGTTTTGTCTACAAGTATTTGGACACACTCAAAATGTTGTTTACAAAAAAGTATTTTTATCCGTGTGAAATTTAACACTTTAAATTTAGGAACTGGGACATCTGTGGATTCGTATAATTCTCGTGAGACAGTAGGGATAACTATTTTATTTTTTTTTTTATTTTAACCACTCAACAGGCTAGCAGGCCCAGTAACGGAAACGAACAACATCATCAACACTAACACACAGGGAAAAAAGTTTTTTTTCTGTGTTCTTACCGAGACTCCGACCCCGAGCTTCCGTTTCGAGAGTCGAGCGTCTTACCCCCTATTCGGTTGTGAAAAAATAGTAATGCCAGGTCAACACTGGTGGATGACGAATCATGATTTTGAGACACGACCATATACGAAATAGCAGTGGTGTATTTTTTTTAGATTCAGAAAGTCAATAAATCGAGATTATTATTGCAATAAGCAGGAAACACAGTACAGATATACCACTACTATCCCGTATTCGAACCCAATGGTGCATAGGGCACTGCATCGGTACACCAAAGCGCAGTGTATTTTGATCATTATGTTAGGTACATGACGGTAAGATGATCAGATCTATACAATATTTCTTACTAATTAATAATACGTTGTAAATTTGTTCTTAAATCTTGATCTGGAGCTCAATCACAGATAACTATCGACGTAGTTAAAAACGTGCTAACCATGTGCTAACGCTAAACATTTGATTGATCACATTGAACATACGTTTATACCACGTTCGCCGTTGCCGAGCATTGCCGAGCGTTGCCGAGCACCATAGATGATAATAAATATCGCGGCCAAACGTCAAACGTCAAATCAAGAAAGTCAACGCGCGTGTCGGATTGTTTATTATGTCGACTGCTTTTCTCAATATTTGGCTTGCCAAACGCCGGCTAAATGCAATACGGCACTCGAGAAAGATTGAAAGAAGATATGTGCGAAGAAGATATATCTCGGGAAATGGCTCGCGACTTGATGCGCTCGTTTAATAATCCCGATCGATAACTTTTAACGCGTTTCCATTGTGATCGCGAAAACGTTAAACATCCATGGTAAGAAATCGTTATCACGTCGCTATTAATAATGATCTGTGATCGAGCAACTAGTGACTTATTTTTCTAAGAAAAGGAACAATTTGTTCTTGAAAAATTTGCATTTAAACTGACAGCACATGACTGTAAATTCTTCTTAGAACTTTATTACAAAACTTCCTTGTTCTAATAATTTTTAAAAAAGTATTTCCGAAATTGTTTATTACTAAGCCATTGTGCAACAGGCAGCATCTCACCATCTCGCCGGACGTTTTTGTCATTGCTTACTACTTCTATAGTAGTGGTGAGCCAACATACTATTCAACAAGCAAACTGGGGTAAAATAACACACCTTTATTCCTGAATCATACTTTTGTGCCTGAATTGTTTGAAAAAATATTTTGCATCTGTTCACAAACATTTATCTAACCATCACGTCATTTTCCGAAGGAGTAGGCAGGGGATATAATGCCACACAACCAGTCCTGGCACACTTTCCTATACCTATTCCACTGCAAGATTTTGATAATCTTACGAAGGCAAGGCTGAAGAATTCGTCAAAAACTGGAAAACTCAGTCAAGTCAATTACAATAAAATTATTACATTTTTTTCTTCTTCTTCCTCACATTGTTTTTTCACAATATACATGGTGTAACAAAACTCGATGTACAAGCGGGAAACCAGTGAATCTACGTCATATTTGGAGTCGATTTTGTAGATTTCTTAAATTTTATTTGACCCATAGTTTTCGAGAAAATGGAGTACATAATTAATTCTTCTTTCGCAACAGTTTTGCAAATTGTTATCAAATATAATTTATTTTGACAAATTGATACTATCCACGAGGAAAACAAAATAAAAAACGGCATTTTAATAAGAATTTGTGCAATTTTACTTAATCTGACATTCTTATGAAAACTTTAATGAAAAGAAAAAAAAAATATTCAAGCTCAGATTAAAAAGTCATACTACACATTCGACTCCAATCATATTATTTAGATGCACCAATTTTCGGTAAACTACAGTTTTGTTACTCCGTGTATAGTAATATTTCTATAAATATTTTTTAATGAATTAGGTATTAATTATGAAGTACATAGACCCCCCCCCTTAATTATATTGTTTTTTTTTTTTTTGAAAAACACGTTTTTTAAATGACCTAACTCTAACTAAACTAACTAACTAACTAACCATCACGCCATTTCCCGTAGGGGTAGGCAGCGCCATACCACTCTGTCCTGACAGACTTCCTTTGCTTCCTCTACATTCATACGTCTTCTCATGCACATACGCCGATTATTCCGACTTTTCACATGACCACTTTCAAGTACTTGACGTACTTGGTCAAGCCATGTCTTTCTCGGCCTTCCGCGGCTTCTACATCCAGGCACACTTGCATTTAAACTTCTTTTAGCCGTTCTTTCATCACTCATTCGCTCCACATGACCAAACCATCGTAAAAGCCCTTTCTTAATGTTGTCGATAGTGCTTATCTCAGCCTTGCACTCTGCTCTAATTCTCTGACCTAACTCACGTAATTATAATACATTTCAGTTGTCGTTTGCCGGAATCGCAATAGCCCACATGCTGGAACTGTTTATCTACTGCTACGCCGGAGACCTCACAGCGGAAAAGGTAATGGGCAGCCACTGACTATTGACAGGGCGGAAGTTCGTACCAAACGGGTTCAACCCTAGACTATTTCCTCACTTTCTTTATAATATAAATATCGACGGTTGCAAGGAAAAGGTTACTAAGCGACATAATGTGTGCAAGGGAAAATGATACCAAGCTACATAGTAATATCACTTGGTAACATTTTCCTTTGCACGTAACATTTTCCTATTTTACAAGGCATCAGGTTCTCGGCGTCCTGGACGTCTGCGGCAGAGCTGCGGGACGTGGAGTTGACTTGGGAGGATGCAGGGGAGCTGGCGGCCGATGGCTTGGCCAGGGATGCGATTCCGGTCGTAAACCCAAACGTCACTAGACGCCCATTTCTCGCCGAACTGTCAAATCGCTGTCAAATCGTTTATCTCTCTAACCTTACTTATTCGACGAATTTGCTTGTCCAAAAATGTTGAACTTTTATGTCTTGTGGAGTGCATAGACCTTGAGAGTACTTAATACTGAAATATCGAAAACTAACCAACATTTAAAATTTAACGCGGCTTAAATGAAACTAACCTTAAAAACTTTTTTGTTGGGAAAAAAAAAATTTTTAAAAAAAAATTTTTCAGATTTTTTAGGGAGCATTTTTGGGGGGGAAAAAAAAAAACCCGGGGCCCGGGGGCCCAAAAATTTTTAAGGGGGGGGGGCCTTGGGGGCTTAAAAAGGGGGGCCCCAAAAAAAAATTTAAAATTTACCCCTTTTAAAACATCTTTTTGGGAAAAATTTTTTAAAAAATTTGAAAAAGTTCCCCTTTATGAACCAAATTTTTGGAAAAAGTAAAAAAAAAAAAATTCCCCAACAGAGATTTTTTTTTAAATTTTTTAAAAAAAAATTTTTTGGGGGGTTTTAAAAAATTTATTGGGTGCTAGCCAAAATAAAGGAGAATTTAAAAAAATTTTTGGGGAAAAATTTACTTTAATCAACCTCCCCTTTTTTTTAAAGGTTAGGCAAAGGGTGAAGGGAATTCGGGTTTTCTTTTTTCTTTAAACATTTTTAAAAAACGGGATATTATTCCAAAAAATTTTTTTTTA